>CALSBV010012174.1:5309607-5399083 GCA_943590825.1 Bovichtus diacanthus | reverse complement strand
ACACACACACACACACACAAACACACAGGTGCAGGGAAGGAGAGACACAGTAGTATTTCACAGCGCCATAAAAGGGAAAAAGGACACTGGAGCATTAAATATGCATAAGTGACCGTCTAAATAATTCAGGGTACATATATATCTCTCAGCTCAATGCTGACAGAAGTTGGTGGGAAGGATATAGAGGCTTAAAGAGCCATGGCCTGCTTGCCCAGGGAGTACTGAAAATCAAATGCCTCCTGTAGTAAAAGAGGGGTCAGCGACGTAGATATAGAGGGGTCAGTTTTCTTAAAAAAAAAGTCTTCCAAAGGCATCAATTACACCCCTGCGGCCCACACATTTCTATGTCGGAACAGCAGGGCTGTGTGTGACTTTATTTGGCCCCCCCCCTGCCTTGAACTGAGAAAGAGGGAGCAGAGTTGGGGTTTGAAAAGCATTTTAAACCCGGTATTGAACATACTCATCAAATTCAAAGCACTTTATTGAGTTTGGGTTTAGGTTTTCACAATTTTAGGCTTACAAGTTTCCACGATTGCCAGCGAGTACAAAAGGTGAGAAAAGGTTACGCTTTCTATCGATAAGAGAAGAGCAGAGTAACAGAGAGGGAGCGATCCCAGGAGCATAAACAAAATGAATATGCTTGTGGTGTGAAGAACGAACACTGAACAGGAGAGAGAAATACATGTTTTCCCATTCAATAAATTGACGTCTGTTGGGGTGCGTTTCAGCAAGGCTTTCAAAAAAAAAGTGACATAATTGTTCTAAGGCAATACAATCAAAGTAAAATACTATATACCATATACAGCAATTTAATACACTTGTACTCCTTACTGGGTGTTTGTTTGATAATGACCGTAGCATATTTGCTGATCAGTGGAGATTTGTTTAATTAGCAGATTATAGTATGTCTGATCAATGTTCATATTCACTGCCAGACCTTGCAGTGTGCACATGAGCCAGTATGAGAATATCTCATGGTCGCTGTGAGAGTGGTGGAGAGTCAATGCCAGTCGGTATATATCTAATTAATGACAAATAAACCCCAACTCAATAACTACAATTTAAAACGGGACGTTCAATAAGCCCCTGGGAAATTGACATGCGTCTTTTCAATGTCTCTCTCACTCCTCCCTCTCTCTTGTTTTTCTTCTTTCTTCTCCTCTTCCTCTCTTACAGTTCTCTTACTCGCTATTCCCATCCTTTCCCTCTCTCTGTCTATTCGTATCCCTCCCTTTCTGTTTCTATTTCTCTCCAGTGTATTGACACCGCGAGAAATGCGGGGTGAGCAATAAATGAGCTGGGTTTGGCACAGTTAGCACAGAGCTGGATTGGAGTCCGGGGCTCGAGGTTACAAAATAACTTCCTGACCTTCTTTCTGCAAGTTGACTCGGAATAGAATGAAAATGAAGTATGTGTATGTAAATGAAGCAGTGAAATGAAAGAAGAGTCCTTGTAATCCTCGAGGATGATGATTCTTTTTAGGTCTACGGTCTTCAGAAATGAGATTAAACAACAGAGGTTATGTAATTAAACAGGATGTGAAAAAAATTGTCCTGGAAATTAGATTGAAATATGGGCATGGGATTCAGATCTATTCCCTCTCACTAAGAGGGATGTTTTTTATTTTATTTCGCCAATCTTACCCCATCTCAGCTCATCTTATTTCAAATGTTTCTACATATTGTATAAAACATTTTGCACTATTTGTACATTTTTGTAATTTTTTTGCATCTTATACTGTCTCCTACTATGTATTGCAACTGTTGCACAACAATTTCCCTCGGGATAAATAAAGTTCTATGTTATCTTATCTGATCTTATCTTAAGCAAAGACAGCAGAAGTTAGGGAAGAAAACCCTATAAATCTTACCCTTAATTTCTCTTCTAAAAAAACTCTTCAATCTGTGTAAAAATGCCCCGACTCATTGTGTAACCTAAGAAACTAACACTGCCCCCAAAAAAGGAGCAATATACTATATATGCACGATAACAAAAACAAAACAAAAATGTTCCTTCTGAACATGCTGTAAAGTGCTGTGCTGACAAACTACACCCGGGGGCGGGACACTTTGATTGGCATCTCTGAGAGAGCTTGAAGTGAAGCTGCACACCGTACAAATCAGCACCGCTAGTAAGCTCAAAAAAGACATGAAGATCTCTGTCACTTTTACTACAACAATGCCTCTCTGATGCTTTGTATTTACTGTGCCACCGTTTCACATTTGGCAATTGACCTGATAAGCTTTCCCACCGCTCAACTTGTATATTGTATTTGCACGGGAGCTGCATGACACAGGGCTCCTAATCAAACTCCACGTGTTACTAAAAATATGTCATTGTCGAGGTACATGAGTCATCGATTCAAAGTCTCTACATGTTTCAAAAAGAATCCTAAATCCACAGAACAGTGATGCAAAAGTAATGCTAACATCATTATCAACAAATGACTTCTCCCCAAAATACCTGAATCAATTTCCATTTATATCTCTCATTAACTATGCATTGATGATTGCGGTTCAGTGTCAGAGGTTAATGACCAAGATCTTGAGGTTAATAACAAGTAGAATAACAACGTTTGTCATTTTGAGATGAGCCTGACTTGTAATGGCAGTTTTGTTGATTTGTAGGACTGAGCAAAGGGTTATAGGTCACGGACCGAAGGTCAAGGGTCACAAGCAGAAGTCTCACTAGTTACAAAGTATTAATCATTATTCAGACGATTAATGGTCAATGTGTAAATGAGAGCCGATAAAAACTTCATATCATTAATTGACAGATTCTATCATGGTAAAATGTTTAATCCTAATCTTAGCGGGTGGTTTGAAGAATGAACTTTCTGTCATAATTCCAGGATCCAGGCTAACCTGTGATGCTGATTTTGGCAGACCACTTGGAGGTCCCATCCAGAACAGCCTGCTTGGCTGTCTTCAGAAGGCTGGTGAAGTCTTCTTTGGAGACGTGGAACATCTCCTGGATCACCTCGAACACTTCAGGAGTATTCTTCTCCCTTATCTTCATGCGCTCCTTCATGGCCATTATGATATTCTGGGTCTTGTCCTCCGCCCCGTGCTTGGAGCTCTTCTCCACTGCCCCTGAAACAAGCCAGAGTGTTTTTGGCTCAGTGGTGGAGTGTGCTTATATATGCGGATGTGTAACTGTTAGACAAAAGACGTGACCATTGATTCTCTGTATCTGATAACAGCGTTATGTATCTGGAGTGTGTTCGTGAGCGCAGATTGAACTGTGATAAAGATGAATCGCAGCTTCAACTACAAAACATTGTTACGCTGGTATTAAACTGTTATAAAACAAACCGTTTTATAACGGCCGGGGTGTATCTAATCCACTTAAAGTGTGTGAGGATTGCCGTGAGCATCATCCTGAAGCCCGCATGTCACATTGTTGCTATTTGACTACGCCGTAACAACAGGGGTGTGCCTGATTGAAAAAGCTGATTGGAGGCTGTGATGAGTGCCAGTGAGCAGCGTGAATGCACCGTGTCACTTGTAGCAATAAGTGCAAAGGGGATATGTAATTTGTATTACACAAATCCCCATAACAGCATCCACGTGTCCCGTAGGTCTTTCTCTACAGTGTTGGTATTAATTGAAATGTAGGAGATGAAGTGCAGCACTTGCATTGTGGGCACTTCACAGATTCCCAGACAAAACCATGTTTGTTTAATATTTAACCAAATTTAATAATGATTTAGTAATTGTTCAATTACTAGCCAGTACCAGAAAACAAAAATAAGAAAAAAAAATACTGTACGATCATAAAAATCAACATTAAAGGTTCATTAAATGGAATTCAGAGCACATCTATGATTGAGGGATTGTCTCCACACGGCTCTCATAAGGGTGGAGCGCGGCAGCCATTAGATAGCCACACATGCACTAACATGCCCTCACGGCTGGATCCGGCTAAGTAAACAACACACAGAGGGAGTGTGACTCCATTATCTGCTCAGGACGACATTACTCCACTATACTTGTACGTAGCCTTTTATGTTTGCTGCTATATGTATGCTCTGAATGCCGTATATAGAACTTTAAGCATGTAACAAAAACGAGAAAGAATGCAGCTTTTTTTCTATACTGTCTCTCTCTCACACACGCACACAAACATACACACACGCACACACACACCGCTGTACTCACAAAGGGATGGTTGTGAGTACACGCCTACGGGGTTCAAGTCATTGTGAATTGCACATCAAAGCATTATGGGACGAATCTACTTCCTTACTTTGTAAACAATCTGCATTAAGCAGGTCCTGGCACTTCTCGTGGCATTTAACGCCACACTCTGAGCAGCGCATGCCCTGACGGGCGATGCCCCACAGCAGCCCCTCGCACTCATGGCAGTAGGTTGGCGCAGTCGCCGTCCACACCTCGAAGTTATGGGGTGTTGTGGATGAAATCGGGTAGATCAAGGCCTGGAGAGTCTTCTTGAAGACATGTTGTTTCTGAAAAGAAAGAGAAGGCGTTGAGAAAGAAACAATGACGTATGAAGACAACGGTGGAAGAGGAATAAATATGGGGAAGCGAGAAACAGAGGAGGGACGGCTGACTCATGGCACTCTGAGCTGGAGAAGACATACAGTCATAACGACTTCAAATGTTAATAAAAGAAACAACAACTGTGTACTTAAATTGCAATTCAATGCGTTGAAAAAAAAAAGAAAAAGAGGAATACTTTTGCACCTGCTGAGGGACCACAATAGCCTAATACCATCACATAAAGTTTCATTCAAACTGATCGGCAGTCTGAGTGAGATGACATTTACGATACACTTCTGCATTGTAATAATCTTAACAATCATATAAATTGACTTTTAACAAGCATCAGTACTGTGGCATTCTTCAACTTCTTTTCTCAGAGGAAGTGACAGGAGGTAACATGCAGGAGGTTTTGTTGATCCTTTTTCTGATTACCTTATCATCAATGGAGAGGTCAGCTGTATGAGAGTTCTTCAGCCTTACATCTCATTAAGCTTAGATTAACAGCATCCTTAGCCCACAGGCTTTGTTCACATTGAGTGGTTTACTGACTAAAGCTCCTACAGACAAAATACGAAAGTCTTCTAGAGGCCTGTCTAGACTGATTGCTGTGTAACAGAAGACTCTTCAAATTGAATGCTTTACTGCAGCAGCCCTGCCATCCACAAGCACTGGAAAACAGCCCGGGACTTGCCAATTCTCGAAGGCAGAATCAATGGATGCTGTAAATAAGGTTTTTAAAAGTGAGCATTATCCAGATTGAGAGGGAGCGAGCGAGCGAGAGAGAGAGAGAGAAAGTGACAGAGCAAGAGAAGGAGATGTATGGTGGTTGAATAAATCTTCAAGAGGTACTTGCTCTCTACTTCCACTACGCTCCACTTCTCAGCGACTCTCCTCCACCCCTCCCTCCGCTGTCAGCGCCCTGCGTGTTGACAGTGCGCTTTAGCACCTGAACAGTGGCCCTGCACTTCACCAGGGAGGTTTCTTCCCTGCTCACTCGAACACACATTTGCGCACACAAATGCGCACACACATGCACTTGCACATGATTAAATGACATCAGATGACAGGACAACAAGGCCGTCTAATATAGTGAAAACGCCGCTGATGGAGCAGAGAGGCTGCTGAACCCTGGAGGACCTTTAATGAAACACAGAGGGAGAGACGGGGGAATATTTCCCTTTTAATCTGAGAACGATGAGATGAAGCAGATGTCTGAGATTTATCCACAACTTGCACACAAGCTAGATCCGGGCCACACTCGGAAGCCTGCTCCTCGCCAAATGTAATACTGAACCGCTAAATACTGACACAGCCTGCAGGAGATGAGTGTGCCAAGATTTCTATGAGCGTGGGAAATCTCAGAGACCTCTCTATCTTCACTTGGCAGGTAAATCAGAAATACATTTCTTTTGTAGTCTCTATTTAACCAGCAAACCAAACGTTTTGAATGGTACTAAGCATGTCAAATGTGGGTATTTTTCTGCCTTGGCATCTCTTGGACCATTGCACTTTGAGTACTATTTTACTATTCATCTGTAACATTAACTAAATCTAGTTCTGTTTCTTTAAATGTCCCTCCCTCTCTCCATCTCCTCACTCTCAGTCCTTGACACCACACGTCACACTGTGCAGCAGATGTCGGAAGAGTGCTGCTTGTGGGAGCCTCATGTGTTACACTGGGAGGTAACCCTGCTGATTTTGAGCAAGACACTGCGAGAATTGATTGACAGCCGCAGCCTCTGCCTGAGAGCAACATGACGGAGTAGAATCTAATCTCTCCTCCTCCTTTCACTCCTCCTTTCCAATTTCACCACCTATTGTCCATCCTCCTTCTCCTGTTCCAGCCTTCTGCACCTCCAATCTTTTGCTTTAACTACCATACCATCTCAGTCCTAACAAGGCATCTATGTGGTCTTCGCAAACCACATGGTGTGGGCGTAGAATTTCGACATTTAAAAGTATTTGAAATAGACCTGCGAGGATTAGTCGACTAAGCTATAAATGTGTAATCCGCAACTATTTTAATTATCAATTAATCGCTACAGTAATTCTTCATGCAAAATGTCAGGAAATACTGCTTTCAGCCTCTGAAATATGGAGATTTCCTGCAGGAGAATTTATAGTTATAAAATGCATCGCCTTCCATTAGAGCTGCAACGATTAGTCAAATTATATGTCGATTGACAGAAAAAAAATAGGCAACTATTTTAAGCAATCGTTTTCATGCAAAAATGTCAGAAAATTGCTGCTTTCAGCCTCAAATATGGAGATTTCCTGCCGTTTTCTGTTAAATTGAACAACTTTGGGTTTGGGACTGACATAACAAGCCATTTAAAGACATCACCTTGGACCGGGATGGACATTTTTCACTATTTCTAGACCAAACGATTAATTGATTTATCTCAAAAATAATAATCGGCAGATTAATCCATAATGAAAATAATCTTTAGTTGCAGTCATAATTCTAAACTCAATCCAATATGCTTTTTCTGTCTGGCAAGATTCAAATGACCATCCATTATGACTTGGGAGAAAATCAGATGCAAAAGCATTTCGAAATCAATGTCGTATAATGTCGCTGAACCTGAACCGACTTTAAGCAACGCATCACATCTTATTTCCTGATACTCCTTGACCCACGTCAGATTGAGGCTCCCTTCTTCCTTTGTACATCTGAGTCCCTGCCTTCATCTCTGCAGGTAAACACAGCCCCAGTTTACGTTGACAGTCATTGTTAAAAGGCTCTGGTGCTTAGATCACATGCAGCTCGGAACATTGAGCGGACACACGGTCCGTTAGCTGGCCCCCACACAATGTTCCTTTCTGCTCTAAAAAGCAGATGCATGGGATCCATGACGCAGAAAGAGAAAGAGAGACTTACACACGTCAGCAATGAAAGGGTAAGGTATTTTAATCAGTATAAAAATATATTATGTTGACATTTGTTGTTACACGTGTCAGAGGGAGAGAAAAGACGAGAAGAGGAAGGAAGATGGAAGCACCCTAAATAGGTTAAACGTCTCTCTCGGGACCAGGGGGGCGGATTGTTCAACATGGCTGGCTGATCAGTGACAAATCAGGGCCAGGGGGTCACGATGACTAGCTCCGATCTTCTCTCATTCTTTTTCTTATTTCCCCTCCATTTCTCACCCTTCCTTTTCTCCTCTCTTCCCTCAACTCCTCTACACTCTTGAACAGCATATGGTCGCTTACAGAGTACTCCAGCAGTCCTCACAGGAAAGCACTCTCCTGGACTTAATGCAGCAGATAAAACTCTGACATCTGCTCGTCCTACTTAGCAAGACCGCGCAATCTGCAGCTTTGCTCGGAACTGGGCTCCCCTCGGCCACCAATTACCAAACTATTCTTTGCTTGCTCCGATTTAGTATATTGGACATCTATCCCTGAAGTTAGTCCTTACTTACCACGGTGACGCAAATCTCCAAATTTTCCCAATAATCAGCTCCCTTCATACACCAAATAACAGCGTGCATCATTTCTCCCTTATCTGGGACATGAGTTGTTCATCCCTAAAGCCCCTTTCATAAAACCCATAGCTATTAGTAAGCAATCAAGACCCTGTCACTGTAGGGCAACTGGACATGTGCACCATGAGGGACCAAGTCAAGTGTGTGAAATGGATTTGTGTACATGTACGTATCACTTATCTGTGTGCACAAATTGAGGTCTCCCGTTGGAAAAAGAGGAAATATTAGTGCATGAAGCACAGAGCAAGTTTCCATTCAGTAATCTCGTAGGTTTAGGCAGCCCCTCGTTTCACATCAGTAGATATGAAATTGTCTGCTTGTTTGTCTTGCTAAGAAACTGTTTTCTCCTGCTGTTTGCAGCTTATAATGCCACTTCCCTGAGGAAGGGAGGAATTGCAATCAATTAATGCAGATAGCTTTGGAGGTGAACACGAGTGTCTCATGACAGAGACAGATACATTCTGCCTTTTTTTCTCTCCACAGCTCTGTCTTCCTTGATACACAGTGCTTATTAGGACATTGTCTAAATGGAAGGATGGGGCTATCTCTTCGGTTCTGAACTCAGCCAAATAATCGGACAGAAAGAGCACAGCAGAAAGAGTGAGCAGCTGGCCAAAGAGACCATTTAAATAAACTGCAGCATGTATTATAGAGTCAGGCAGGCAGATGATGGCATGCTCTATATACATTTAAAGAGGAAAAAGCCAGTAACTAATACAATCCATCTAATATTCATTTTGGAACCATGTGTCCCTGAAGTGCAAATGGCTGCAGCAAACAGCACAACTATAAAAGTTTGTCAAGAGTTCCAGCCACCCTCCTCTCAAAACACCGCCTCTAAAGAAACATTGACACCATGGGTCCAGCATCCCATGTCCCTGCAGAATCCTCCATTACACATAAGACAGACAATGACTTTCCATGCAGGCATTGCATGGACGACAGTACTCACCAGGTCCACATCATTCAGGGTGGACCGGTTCACCAGAGCGAACGAGATGCCTGCCTTTCGAGCAGTGAGGGTCTGAGAGAAGAGGAGGAAAAGAGAGGTGATGGAAATGTAGGAATCCAAGAGCCCAATTTAGCTATTTTCCTGTTTTTAATACACATCTATATAGAACAGCCTGTAAATGGGTAATACTAATTTGTGAAGGGAAAAAAGCACTGAAAGGAAATGGGGTAAAAATATAATATAATTTGGAAAGGGAAATTAGCTTAACAATAGTAAATCAACAGATCAAAAAAACAAAAAAAAAAGTTTCTGTAAAGGGTGTGTCGACAGACAAAGCATTCATCTTTTGTTCGTAGTTTGAGCAGAAGTGCAGACAGAGAGTAAGCTTACCAAAGCCTGTGATTTTCAAGGAGGCCATGAATAGAGAAAGAAAGAAAGAAAGGAATTGAATTAGACAAGGAGTGGGAGGATGAATGCTAAAGGCACAAACAGCAGAAGAATTGTATTTGTTATCCAAACTGAGCGCATAGGTGTCTCAACTGCCATGCAGGACTGCTAGTTAGGCCACAGAGCTCTAGAAAGATTCAACTATTCATCAAAAGAGATTATACAGCTGTTGCATGACTCTTTATCCACTCATTGCATGCACTGGAAGTTACTAAACTGCAGTCATGCTTGGCATTTATACTCAGTTCTCTGTTGGATGAAGCTTTGATCATATTTTCTGCTGTCTGCTCTGCACATTAGTTTGACACAAACAGAGAAACACAAGACGCACGCACTCACGTATGGGTGAAGCCAGCTGTACTGCACAACACAGACTCTCTCTCTCTCTCACACACACACACACACTTGAAAACACACACTCAGACATTCACAAAGTTACTCAAACATGTAACAGTGCACACGCACACAAACACAAACAGGTAACACAGACGCACACAGACACACATATGTAAATTAGCTGTTTTTAATATCCACTGAGTTTGAGTGACCAGAGATTGATAAACATTTATCCCACACTGGAGAAAGTTATGGTACAGAGGAATGCAGACATGGACAGCTGACAATATTGGATCAGTCTTTACCACGACCCTCTTGTCTGTACAGCCCAGCTATGGTAAAGATCCATGGAAGCCATGGAGAATGTAGGAGGAAAGTGACCTCTACATGAACTGTGATTGTTGATGTAAGTTTATCAACATGCACTGCTGAGGTTGCTACGGGCAATACAATATGACCCTGTGTCCAGATGATATTCATTTAGCTACAATATATAGCATTCAATGCTTTGTGAATCTATTTTCAACGCTCTTTTTTTGTTTTGGTTTGTTTGTTTATGATTTTGCACCCCCGCCATGATGGGGGGGACCCTGCTGTCTGTTCCAATCAAACGCTGTTGCGGCCCGGAAGCAATCACACAGCAAATGGGGGTCATTGACAAAGGAGAGGCATGAAAGGGGACCAATTAGTTTGCTGACTACTGACTTCATCCCACGTGTAAAAGGCTTGCTCAGTGTCACTTTTACATGATTTAAAAGCCCCAGTTAAATCAGAAGTCAATGAAGTCTCTCGGATATATTTTTGGGTTGAGTTGTCAACATTTCAAGTTAAATGCAAATTTTTCGACACCTGCCGAGCGACAAAAAAAGGAAGAAAAATGGCCAAGCATCGGCGAGGCTGAAATCTGACAACTCACGGAAAAATATCACCCATAGCTGTTATGGGTCTATGTAGGAATGGCAAATATACACGCAAAATCCAAAAAATTTAAAATTTAAAAACGACAACCCATACTTACCAAGACATTGTTGGTTATTAATTTCATGAGAGATATGGACAAATACAGCATCAACTCATGTTGTTCACTGTCATATAAACATTCATCAGCATCTATGTGTATGACATCAAGCTGCATAATCATATTTCACAAGAAAAAAGTATTTTAGGAGTAGAATGTTAAAGTATTAAACAGGTTTATTTATTTTTTAATAAACTTAATAAAAGAGTTCTGGTAATTTCTTCCATCTTTTTGACTAAAATACATGAAGATGAAAAACAAACGTACACAAGACAGACTCTGACAGACACTGTGCAGCACATAATGGACAAACAGTTATTAACAGACATGAATATTATTGTCACGACAGCATGTTGTCTCTCAGAAAGGCTAACCATGTGGCACAGTGCTAAAGTGGACTGCACTGCAACATGACTCTGTGGGACATGTTATGACACATTATGTTGCAATAAAAACAAATGGGGGAGCATCAGTGTGATGCAATGTCTTAAAAACCCTCTCCAGTCTAATTAATCAAGCCGTAGAGTTATGGCTAAGGTTTTAGCATTCCCACAAAGCAGGGTTCTACGCTAAACAGAAGAGTTTTAAGTGGTTGCTTTTTTTTTTAAATCACCAATCAACTCTTTACTGCCGTGTTTTTATCACAATAAAAAGTTAATATCCTTTTTCTTTTTTTTTTTTAAAGCTATTTAGTTTTTAAAGCTAAATAGCAGGTCTACATATGTGAGCAAAGTATTTTCAATCATCCCAATCGTGTGCGTGCGTAACAAAGATGTTATTAAAATCACAAATCCAGATTAAGTTGTGTCTTAAAAATCCATTATTGTGGCAGAGAATTCAGCAAAAAAAAATATCAAGGCTACTATAACTCCTAGTCTAGTCCAAGGATATTATATAATGATAAAAAAACAATGTCACTTTAACAATTTGTCATGTTCCTAGTAAAGTTATTATTGTCTTCAGCAGTGGTCCATACTCACAGAGCAAGATTCCACCAGTGTGGTACAATGTGGGGTCACGCAGATAGATTTGACATAAATCACGCATAACCTTGTTGAGGCAGATGACTCACCAGGTCTCGGACAAGAGGCACTGTCCTCTTGCGGCGTAAATCTGGCATGCTGTCAATACCATAAAGAATACTGCCAGCCCTGGAGAAGCAGACAGATTTAAAGTGTATTAATATCATAATAATGCCATGCTGAGGGAGACATTACTACAGTGAAAGGGGGGCCTTGATTTACACAGACGGCAAACACCATGGATCATGCCTCCTACCTCACCTGTCTCACCCCTTCCTCTTCACTTCGCATGGTGCCGACCACCAACACTGGAGCTCCATGTGTTCCCTCATCATGTGCTAAACCTGTAGACTCCCCCGCTCTTCCATGTTATCTCAAAGTTCATCGGGTATTGCTTATTGATACACATTATAGTGGATTTTTATTACATTTTATGAATACTCAAGATGAAATGACTATCTCCACAGCTCAAAAAAATGGACACTTGGAGAGGTCCCTACAACAGTTTTTAAGCTCCAGTTTTTCCTTACTCTCCTTTCCTTTCTCCAACTCTCTTGCGCACACTCCACGGCTCCCTCACTGTTTTCCTTCTTTCCCGTGAGGCTCTCAGTGGCATCACCTCAACTGTCACTCAAAGCCTCTCTAATGACCTCAACATGACATCAAGGCCCCAATGCCTCCATAAAGATAAAGCTCCTCAAGCTTTTCTGTCAGCCCTCTCAGCGACATCAGTGGTATGACCCTAAAGAAACACAACGTGACGAGCTGCACCGGCCCTTGCCTCACCCGAGGGCCCTTGGCTCTTGCTGCCTCTTTACTGTATGCACAACGCATGCTGCCAACGATGGCTGCAAAGTCTACTAAATCTGATTATTAGCTATGTTTCCCTTATGACACCATATGACAACAGTTGGCGTCACGTCTTTCACACAGACGTTCCAAAGTGATCGTTCATTTGCATTTCTGAGTCAAAGATGTTGTGAAGGTATCAGACATCTTGTATATTCATCTTCTCTCTGGGGTTTGTCGCAAAACAGGGAGCATGACATCTTGACTGGGACTGCATGCCGGAGAAACAGCATGTCTGCAGCATTTCTGCTACATGTGCCTCAGCGTGGGGCTACAAAAGCGCACAGCAGCTAAGATTCATGTAAATGTGAACCGATCAGATCAGGAAGTGAGCCACAACTCACCCTCCAGACTGCAAGCCGAGCAGTTTGGGGTCCAAAAGACTGCGAGGCTGCAGAGAGAAGGAACCCACAATGTAAGAAGAATAAGTGCACACAGCTAAACACAAAGCAAAGAGAAGCAAAATGAAAAACAAAAAAAAAAATACAGTATGACAAGATATATTTGGGAAAATACAGTACATTTGGAGGTAATTCCAGGGTAAGAAAAATGATAGGAGAGGAGGAGTACAGTACAGGGAGATGGGTGGGAAGCACTACAGGCAAAAGACCAAATTATTCCACATCAATGTAATTTGTGGGTTCAAGACTGAAAGTTTTTTCCGCCCTTGGTGCTTCAGGCAGGGTTTGCCAATTGTGTAACACTCCCTTTTTTTTCGCTGAGCAAAATGTCCAGTTTGAAACACAAATCATTGTCTGAAAAGGAATAAAACGTATAACCAGCACAAAGTGACAAGAAGATGACTCGAAGGCACATGCATTCTCTTTTGTTATACCTCCAGACATTACTTCAATTTATCTACAGAAAAACAAACACACACTCTCACAGATACGGTCAGGTAGCTGTATCATTTCATATCCAATTCAAGACACACGCTATCACGCTAGGAAACACAAAAGACACATTTATAGACACAAAAACAAAAACATGCTCATGCTAGGAAATCACAAGTGTCCATGTGGTTGATGATAAACAATGACTTTAAACCTGTGTATCCAAAGCACTGCTGTCTGGAAGGAGAAAATGACAGGAGGGTGGAGAGTTAGGAAAAAGCAGCTCACTGGAAAATACACACACTTAGTTAGGGCACTAATCTAATATTACTGCCTTATGACACAATTCTGTTTTGCTAACCAATTTATGCAGAAATGGAGATAAAGTCAGCGTGCGCCTCAGGGAGAATGGCTTTGTACAGAGGAATAAGGCATAAAGTAGAAACCAGTAGAAAGAGCTCAACAGAAGGCTCTCAGCTAAGATTGAAATGTGAATATCATTCTTTGCATTTAGAATATTTGAAATCAAGGCAGCACACGTTTTTAAAAAAATTATGCCTTTTATCGATAACATTACCTGAGTTAACAATGACAGCTATGGAGACATGGGACATTAGGTAAACGTAAGCGGTTGGTATCATATTGCCATTTTAGAAAAACAAACTGCTTTGAGGACAAGCTCCTTAAATAAGCAAGACTGTAGAGGAGTAATTACTGTGCTATTGATCCATGAGTGATAAACGGCAGCATAATCATGACCTAACGTGTTACAAACAGAAAACAGCTGTTCACAAGAGAAAGATCACATTGCTGCTCCGATTAAAATGACGCAATGCACTGTTGTTGACGTGCAGTTGCTGCATCATCAGCATAAAGCAATGCAAATGAGCTTCTCTCTTCCATTTTTGCCGGTATCTATTCCAATTTGTTTTGTCTGTTTAGTTGAAAGATGACACCTGTTAAAAAAAAAAATCACACCATTAAAATATGAATTGATAACCATTAAAACGGCAATTACTCTGGACCTGCGCATTGATTGAGAACACAGTACATAGCATTTGTGGGATGCTATTACCCAGAGAGCTTTAGTACCATTAGTGTTCACCACAAGTGCACATCTTTTTATGATGATGGTCCTCATGGAGGCCACTGATCATTTAGAAATATTTAAAAGGGGTTCATACTTGCACATACTGTCTGTCTGAATATACCTGCATTCATCCTCTGTCTGAAACGCTCCGTTTTAGCGCCTGTCCCTGTCTGCTCCGATTGTCTAGCGAGAAAAATAGCAAAGGTAGTTCTCTGGCGGAGATATTCAGATGAGGGGGGGGGTGTTCTCATGAGCGTACGTGTGACATAAGAAGGGAATCCAATTCTTCGGACATGGCAGCCCACAAAAAAATGACTGGGTTGTCTTATTTCACTCCTGATACCCACACAGATATGATGTGACATGATATTTGCCCTTTAAAATGCAGTCGAGTCAACACAAGACTTTTGAATTCATACAACCTTATTGTTTCGGCTTTATGCATTTTTTGACACTGCATTCTCAGTACGACTGTGACAATATATTGTTAGTGGGTGAGGCGACATCAGAGCTGCACACACACAGAGACACAGCACTCAAAAAGGAGCTAAGCCGCAAGTGGGTACCATGGACAGCGATCAGCTAAGCTACTTTCAGCACAACTATACAAGATAGAGCCATCTCCTCCACCAGCAAGTCTGCAGCTATAGGCTGCTGATACGAACCTCATTTCACAGGTGCCTTAAATCTGTGGAACAAAAATGTAATTGATTGGTAGAGAACTGTCTGTGTGTGTGTGTACTGTCGGAAACAGGTTGAGGTATCAACAGTAGCAGTAAATCCTGCATTTCAGTGCCGACACACATGGTCCACCGTACACAGATCCGAGCGTGACAGAGCAGAAAAGCATGCACATGGCTGATAGTATAAGCAGGACTGACCCCTGCTCCAACAAACACAAACACAAACACACACACACACACACACACACACACACACAGAGGAACATGTGTTCTTATGTGGACACATTCGGGCACACATTAACGCAGAGACGCACTAATGCACACATAGTGGTGTGTGTCTAGGTATATATACAAAGACACAGAGAGAGTAGAACTTTGAGTGCACATGCAGTACAACTCTTCTCCAATAAACTATGCTTTATTCCACAAATATCTGGGCTATATTGCCTTCATTAGTGTTGCTTCATCATATATTGGATAAGAGTTGGAAAGCATTTTTAATACATATTTCCCACATCACATATTGTCATTTTCCTATGGGCTTGAAGCCTTACCAGCGTTACTTAATTTGTTGTGCTGGCAAAAGTTTAGTACATCCCGCACAAAGTTTAATTTACAGACCAGCAGAGAGGATAATGATGGTACAGAAGGGGATTCACTGAATATTGTAGCAGGAAAGTTATGGTCTGGCTCACAGTGCCAGCAAGATCCCAGTACACCTACACTGCAGACCTGAAGTAAACTGATCCTGATAGAAATGGGGGGGACGCAGTGGAGCAGAAACGCCTGCTGGTGTCAACTATGGTTTCAAGTCTTACAGTAACTAAATATCTGAGGTTATACATACTATGCCAATCTTTTCAAAGATGTGATGAAACCTTTAAAGGTTCAATGTGTAATTCCGAGCCACCACCTCCACAGAAATAGGGGGCAGTATTTCACCTCTAAACTGGGTCCACACAATCTCTAATGTTTATATCTTAGTTGTAGTAGTTTGCCATATTTATTTTTATTCTAATTTATTCTTTATATTGTGTTTTGCATGTATTCCTGTGTAATGCCTGTCACTCAGTCAGTGGGCAAGAACACCAAAAATCAACCAAACTGCTGAAACTCTGAGAGCAAAAAACTCTGCTGTCTTATAATCTTCACCTGAGGCTCATCCATCTGTGTTTACTGTGCACTAATGTTAACCGGGGGCTGTAGTCTGTGTAACGATATGTTAGTTTGTTTATTGGACTAAATACAAAGTGTCAGAAACTAGGAAACGACCCGCATGTCCGTCTCGTCTTCCCGGTGGCGGCGCAGCCAGGAGAGCAGGCCGCCTGGGGAGGGGAGAGGTCGGCAGAGCCGGCACTCTGCAGCCGCCTCCGTCAGACGGAGCCTCAGTCAGCGGCCGAAGAGACTTGAGCTCAGCCAGAACAACGTCAGCAACAGGGAGTCTGCAGTTCCTCGGTGCTGTGGCTGAACTCCAGCTAACCGCTAACTGAAGCTACGCTGTTTCCCGGGGCTGCCGAGAACTCAATGCTCACTGAAACAGCCTCCTGGCAGCTGTGAGGACGAAGCGAGGTGGTGCGTGTTTTTTTTTCTCGTTTCTGCCACTTTGAATGTAATCCACTAAACAAACTATAAGAACAGACACGGAACATGGCTGTTATATTTACACGTGAGTCAGGCCCAATTCATCCACGGTCAGGCAGCTTTCATCCCACCAGTGGGCAGATCCAGGTTACCTTTAAATGTAATCAATTAATTGATTATGTTTTAAATTAGTCTGTACTTGTTCATTAGGAAAAAAAAGCCAGACTTTGTGAAAAATAAGACCAGAAAGAGCACAGGTGTAATAAGTACAGGTAATAACATTTTTAATGGCGGAATTCCGCTTAAGCATGCCCCTTGGACATTTTCAAAAGCTCTGCCTTTTATGTTTGTATTTGTCTATTATTCAGTCAACATGAACGTAGTGTTTACACTGATAAACTGATAAATAGGTATATCTGTTGACTAAATTATGGATAATCGTGATGCTGTTTAGTGAGTCCCTAGAGCTACTGGAAACTCATTTCTTTTATGATATTTATGTATTCCTATACTTATTGTCTATGTATTTATGACCTAATGCTGGATTTTCATAGCATTCAACACATACATTTATTTGCTGTCTTTATAGTTATATAATTGAGGAAATACGAAAACAATTCATATCATCATTTATTGGACATTTGCGTCGTTGATAATCTCACACATTTCTGGATGTGTGTAGTGAAATGCTGCAGCCCTCCAGGCTTTGATGTAATGAAATGTGGTGGCTCGGAGTGAGATATGAACGTCTTGGATGCCCGTGCTACCAATTTGTTCACTGCTCGTCCATCTGATGACTCAAACAAAACAACATAACCACACCATTTCCTACTATAGAAGAGAACACATCAGCTACAGTATATGTGCACTCACTGTTCCCATTGGCTCCTATTTTACAGCTATGACTAAATGTCAGAGGGTTTATTTAGTTCAATTTCTGCTCAAAAATAGAATCCCCGTAGGCATGAATCAGGACTGGAGCATTGGGGTAAAATGGGTTATCGGCCCTGATCTAATCAGAGATATACTAATTTTGTTTTTGAAACTGAAATTATACATACAAATGCAACACTGTCGCCTTAATCCGAGTAACAGTATTATGTAATTATTCTAGTGCAAGTTTAGGGGGAAAAGAACAATGGTGATAATGAGGATGATTTAGCAGTATCACAACCAGAGAGAGAGTACCGAGGTTTAAGTGTCTCATCTGAAAGCCAGAAACACAGTAATGTATTCTAAACTAGAGTCAGCTCCTCCAAATTGTGAGAGTAAACTGTGTAGAGGATTTCCCTGTTTACGACAATCAAATAAAAACAGAATCTCCCAGCGCTTTGAATTGGATGGTATCACCTAAAACAACAATGGAGACTTGTTCATTCCCTGTATCTGCATTTTTCATATCCACACTTTCTCAAGAAATGGTGCACTAAGCATAAAGAGGGTCTACCTCCTTTGCTCCCCCAAGAGCAAGCAGCAAACTTCACTAGCAGCAGACCTCTATAAATATTCCAAGCAAGGCTGACCTGGTTACAGAATGCCCTTGGGAGTATGAATTAGCATCTGAATACATACGCTGCTGTAGCCGGTTGAAGACACGCCTGGCAGGAGTGGCAGCACTGCTGAGACTCCCTTCACAGCTCCCACACAGACCAGCCAGCATGCTTCAGAGCCCGAGCATGATGAGCACACAGCTACATGAGATGAAGGTATAATTCTAATGAGGTGGGGGGGGATTATAGAGCATGCATGTCTGTGCTTCCATAAATGGCTATTTCCCAATCAGGAGTACGATGCGTTTTAAAACACTGTCACATATTGCATATTGCATGCGTTTCCATCGATTGTGAGCAAGTGGATAGAGATTGTGTGAAATGTCAGGTAGTTGGTGGTAATGCAACGTTCAAGGATTGCTTAATAGCGTTCTTTAATGTCAGGGTGCATGGACAAAATATTATAGTGTTTTGGATTATAGTAACAGCAGGTCAATCCTTTTATTGCTAGATTTTTTTGGTGTCTTTTTTTTCAACAAATGTTACAATATTCTATTTAGAGCATGAACCACTAATTGATTCAAGCAACTTAAGCAAGTATAACAATGTTTTCTTGATATTGTGAATTCTTTTCTAAGGGTTTTCAGCTTTGCTGCTACTTAAACAATGTGGAAAAAAAAAAAAAGAACAGCAATGGCCAGCTCCGATATTTACAATGGGCTCTTATTATCAACATAAGTTACAGTATGAACTTTGAAAATGAATCAAATGTGTCAGGTAGATTATTGTATGTTGTGGATAAGTAAGCAAAGCCAGTTAGTTGTTTTATAATATGTGGACCGAAATATTTGACTACACGTGGATAATGCAAACAAACATTAGTTTTTCTTTTGTTTATTGTCAATCCTGCCTCACATTTCTTTTCCTCATCTTGGCCTGTCTCACTATGTCTTAAAGATATAGAAATATAGATATAGATATAGATATAGAAAGACTATAGACTGTTTTAGACAAGGCCACAGATTTAATCACAGAGATATGAAGAAAAAGAGCCAAAAGCCATCAGACAATGAGGACGATTGGTCTCACATTTTCATTTGGAGTCATATGCCTACAGCACGCCTAACCTCGCACATGCACGGGTCAACAATGAGAAGAGAGTCAATCAGTCAATGAGTCAGACAGTCAGATTGATGCTTAACTTCTTGCCTGGTAGCCCAACAAGGGCAATGTATTAGAAAAAAAAAAATTCTCATTGTGTTGACATGCACATTTGAGAAGTGAATTGAATTTAATAATTTGAACGATTGACATACCATGACATGGTATACGTATACGAGCCTATGGTTATAATTGTGTTGATTATGTGTACTGTCATTTCTATCTTGCCCACTAATAAGAGGTTGGTAGGCATGTTCACATACGAGTATATGACAGAGAACGATGCTCTCCTTGTTTTATTTTATATAAAAAGTGTCAGTAAATAACATTCTCTGCGGGATGTTTGTTAAATGTGGTCAGGGAAAATGTGTGTGCATACATCTGTCACACAGTCTTCAGGTGCATGTATTCCCTGAACTACACTACCTACCTCACCATAAGTACCACAGTTGCAGCTACATATGTAGGTCAGGAGCTTTTTCATTTTAAGTAAGAGTGGAAATTCCCTGGTCTCTTTTTTTCATTCCAGTTGAAACACTACTGTTCCTTCCATTAATCAATCTAACCATTTTTATACCCACATTGATTTTGAATTGCACCCTTTGTACATAAGCCTTGACCCATCTGCTATACTTCATTTTTATTCAAGGCTACTACTGCAGTAAGGCACAAGTATGATACAAAATACAAATGAGATCTTTGAAAATATATGTTCTGCTACATGTAAAAATGAAAATATCATACATATACAATATAAGTGACATACAAATCATTCTTTGCGCTATGTCAATATGTAAAGACTTCATGTTCACACATGCTTTAACCGATTTGCCACGCAAAGACAGCAGATTGTAGTCATGTTTTTATTCATTGTGAAGAATTGATGGTAGTTTTGGAGGCCAGCCCCAGTGTAGCCTTTAAGGTCTATTCAATTTTGATGATAAATGATAAACCTTGAGAAAACATGTTTGACAGTATTATCTCTTGAGCCACAGTCCACTTCAAGATAATGTGGTACTGCGAATGAATACAAATACAAAGTCAACGCCACCAGTAACACTGTCATTCACCTCCAGAGAGAGTCCCCTCTTCAGTTTTTTAACTAAAAAATATTTACCAATTCAAAGAGACATCCTTCAAGTTGATCAAGTCCCATATATCCAACGATAGTAAACCACCAAGTTTCAAGTCTACGACTTGTCTCCACCACATCAATGAAAGTTATTAACAATGATTCAGACTTCCACTAACAAAACAGATTACCCACTGGATGTTAAGGATTAACAAGGATACAAATATTTTTTGTATATATGCTACATTAGTTCCCAACATTTTCCAAATTATACTATAACTTAATTGTTAGTATGTCATGAATTCAACTCAGAGATACATGAAACTTTTCCAGACTTGATTGCCTTATATTCTCAGTGCAATACATGACATTGTAAATGTACATTGCCCTTTCCCTGATATCGATGTTTGCTAGTTGCTTGCCTTTTCTGACAAATATCAGAGAGCAAACTTGAATGCATCAATAGTGTACCAAAAGAACCATGAATGTTCAAAACAGTTGCCGATGAGATGTTGGCTATTTATCACTGTTAAGTAATCACAATTTGTAGTTTATGCGCTGTAACACAAAACCACTGATATAGTTTTAGTCCTAGGTGCTTGGTTTTGACAACTACTTACTGTTACAGTTGTACTAATGTATTGCCAATGTAAAGCCTTGTAAAACAGTACAAAATCAAAGTGACAGTGACAAAAAAAAGAGTCATACCCCCTGCCAGGATCTGCTGCTCCAGTTCAGACATCTGTTTCCTGTAGGCCCTCAGTGCTGCCTCCTTGAATGTGGGTCGAACACGTTTCTTGGGTGGGGCCTCTGTAGCCTTATCTGGAACATTTTTGTTTTCATCCTCCTGCTGTTGCTCCACCTTTTCAGAAACCTCAGCTGCCTCTTCGGTTATCTCTTCTATGTCCTCTAACTCCTCATCACCCTCTTCCATCTCCTCTGTCACATCATTGTCATCAGGTTCTTCTACGTCTACATATTCCACCATCGCATCATATTCAGCAGTGTCCTCCGTGAGTTGGTTTTCATATTCTTCACTGTACTCTTCATCCAAACTGCAATCATACTCCAGAACACATGCCTCTTTACTTGCCTCATAGTTTTCTGGGGCTTCAAAATCTTGAGAGGCCTCAAAATCCTGAAAGGCATCATCATCTTGAAAGGCCTCAATGTCATCAGACACATCATAGTCCTGAGAAGTCTCACACTCCTGCACAGGCTCATCTGTCTCCTCTGTCTCATCAGCATTAGTTCTGTTCTCCAAGTTAGCTAGTACCTGCTCCATCACTTCAACATAGTGGGTCTCATTGTCCACTGGTTGTTCCCCAGCTTCTGTCTCTGCAACTGCTTTCTCATCCTCTGCCTTGTTGAAAACAGGCTCTGCGTAGCCATCTGAGTCTATTGTAGTACTAGAGGTATTTGCACCAGAGGTGGACAAGGTGCGAAAACGCCCCATAAATGTTGAGTTGGTGGGCTCCTCAGGAGGAGCAGGGGTAGGAGTGGGAGAGCCAGACTTCCAAACAACCTCCAGAGCTGACTTAGCTCTCTGCAGTGTAGAGCCAAACCCAAAACCAAAGGACTTCTCACTGAGATCTATGCTGAGCCTACTACTCCAAGACTTGGGGACCTCCTCAACCTTCTCTGTTCGAATCTCACTCTGACTGCGGTACATAGTTGAAGACTTACTCTGGGTCTGGTGAAAGCTATGATTGACATCCAGTTCAGGGAATTTATCTTTAGGAACTACTTTGGGGGTTTCCTTAGGGGCATCTTTAGAGGCTACTTTGGGTGCTACTTTAGGGGCTTCTGTTGGGGTGGCTTTAGGGGACTCTTTGGGGGGCACCTTAGGACTCTCTTTCGGGGCTATCTTTGGGGCTTCTTTAGCTGGAATCTTAGAAACTTCTTTAGGAGGAATCTTAGAAACTTCTTTAGGAGGAATCTTAGAAACTTCTTTAGGTGGAATCTTAGAAACGTCTTTAGTGGGTACTTTACCAGTCTCCTTAGTGGCTACTTTAGGCATCTCTTTTGGGACTTCTTTTGGGTCTAGTTGTGCAGCTTCTTTCGTAACCTCTTTAGCAACAACTTTCAGACCTTCTTTAGATGCAACTTGTAGGGGATCTTTAGCAATGACTTTAGGAGACTCCTTAGGGGATTCTTTAGGAGACTCTTTAGGGGTTGAAACAGGGCTCACAATTGGGGTTATTCTAGGGCTCTCTTTAGGTGACTCTTTAGGACTTTCTTTTGGAGTCATTGTCGGGCTATCTTTTGGGGTCGTTTTAGGAGTGACTTTAGCAGCCTCACTAGAACTTATCTTAGATGTCACCTTAGAAACTTCTTTAACAGTGGGCTTTGTGGCATCTTTAGGTGTGACTTTAGGACCGTCCTTAGGAAGGGCTTGAGTGGGTTCTTTAGCTGCTGATTTCTGAATCTCTTTAGGGGACTCTTTAGGAGCTGCTTTAGAGGTCACTTTAGAGGAAACCTTAGCAGATGCCTTTGGGATTTCCTTTGACAATATTTTAGTGGTTTCCTCTTTAGGAGCCAATTTAGTTTGTTTATGTGTAACCTTAGCGGCAGCTTTCGGGGTCTCTTTAGGCAGTACTTTCATGTTTTCTTTTGTGATCATCTTATTTCCCTCCTTAGAATGCCGAGCAGATGTCTTGATGGTAGACTCCCGTTCTGTGATGGGAGGAATAATGTGTGTGGTTATAGGTGGTAGAGATTCTCTGTCAAGCATCATGAATTCCTCATCTCCTTCAAACTGTAAATCAACCTCCTGACATTTAGTGATGTTTTCTGGAAAACCGGGGATGGTTGATGGGTCAAATGGACTGCTAACCTCTATAGAGGCTTCCAAACCAGAGTCAGCACCCTGTTCAAGATGATGCCAGTCTTTCCAGGGTGATAGGTCACCTTGAAGAGAGAGCTGGGAGCCACTGTAATGGCTTCTGTCTCCGGACATGCAGACAAGTCCATTGCTCACTCCACTGTCAATAGTTTCCGTAGTCTCAATCTCATTGTGTTCATATGTTTGATTCTCATGGCCAAGTGGGTGACTGTCGCTTGCATACCAGGATGAGGCCATGTCTTCTTGTTTTCTCTGCCACAGTTCCTGATCTGAGGAGGACAGCAGGGAGCATCCATTTGTCCGTGTAAAGTACTGACTCTCTGAAAAGTCTTCTGAGTATGACTGGCAAAGTTTTGAGCAGTCAGACTCAGAGCGGCTGAGTTTAGGGGTAGAATAGTCACTCTGGGATAGCCAACCTGGGGTCAAATCAGAGTAGTAAGCCTTTGCATGCTTGTCTGGTTCATAGTAAGAGTCATCAGCATAGTGAACAGCGCCTGAGTAGCTTGCTTCCTCTCCTGACCGGCTCTGGTCATGGGATCGTCTCTTCTCTGATTTGCTCTTGTGAACGGGCTTTGAAATCACCATTGCATATTTATTTTTGCTTAATTCGTCTAATTCTTTATCACTGTCCATTGAGTCCCAGTCATCGCTCTCCACCACTTTATCCTTTCCTGAGAGCTTTATATCCATGCTCTCATATGTTTGGGAGGAAGACATTGTTTTGTCTTTTCTCTCCTTTCCATCATGAGTTAAGCTATCTGTGGAGACTGTAATGCCTGTTCCTTTGAGTTTATAGCACTTTTTCAAGACTATATCTCTCTCTTGGGTTGTTGCAAAAATAACAATAATTGGACGGGGTTTTGCATTAGAACATTCTCTTTGTTGCCCTAACCTATGAGCCAGCTCAATTTTAATTGTTTTAAGGGCATCAATAAAGCCCATTTTGTCTTTCAGTATTTTATATATTACACTCTCTGTTTTCTCTGGCCTTTCTTCAGGAACATTGAGGAACCGCAAGGTTGAATTATTGGCCTGGTGGCTAATTTGTTTTATGTAGTCATGAATATCACGTGTTTCCCGTCTAGACTGTACAAATCCTGAGCGAAGCTGCTCAATCTCACTCTGAACTACTTCCACGCTGCTCGATATCTCATCAATGGAGCTTTTTAGGGCATTTACATGGCCACGTAGCTCAGACAGTTCTGTCTCTATCTGGCTGATCCCCTGAAGCTCCTTAAAGATCATCTCCATGACATCCTGGGTCTGACTTATGCAACCTGTGGAGGAGGAGCCAGGCTCCAGAGTCGAGCTCTTTTGCTGCCGTCCAGCGCGGTCCAAGGACTTGCTCCGGATACCCAAGGTTTTTCTCCAATTGCTCACCTCGGAGTCTGAGGAGACACATTCCTGACTCTTTTTCCATTTTCTTAACTTGCGTAGAGCACCCAGCCTAAGTGTGTGTAGACTGGAGCGTTCCACTCGTTCACCCTCAGAGCTGCCATCAGAGGGAGCCAGACTGATGAGGCTCTTCCTGTTTCGTCTTACTGGCATTGTGTGTGATTTATGCTCATCCAGTCTCCTGACAAGTTTTGTCTCACTCAAGGAGTCAGAGTAACAACTATCAATCGAAAGAACCTCAGAAAAGATGCTTTCATTATTATTCAAAAAGAGAGAGTTTTTCGGAAGTCCATTTGCTATAGCTACACGATAACTGAAAGTGGGTGAAAGGGATGAGCAGTCGTTCTTTCCGTCGTCTTCTTCAAGCGATATGTTACGTGCCGAAGAGCATTTGGAAATCTTTTTAACTGTAGTCTTCAGTGTGGTAGAGAGAGTTAGACTGTGTGCTTGCAAATCAGTGGTCAATTTGGGCTCTTTATTTTCACTTCTCTCTTTCTTCTTTATTGGGTTTGCCAATTTCTTTGTAAACATTCCTTTGCAAATCTTTTTAATGTAGGATGATATAGTATGTATTAGGGCAGAAACCATGGATGGCAATACTGTGGACTATTTTTTATCATCTAGTGAAAGGAGAAGTTGGCTGAGAATACAGCGGTGATGAGCCAAGCACAATCAACCTGCGCTTGACAATGGGATCCCAGCTCACAATTGCTAAAACTGCAGTCCGTGTAGAGACTCACTAACAGTTTTAAATCCAGTGGCCTTCCTCCCGAAAAGGAACATCTCTGAAAGACAAAAAAAATATATACATTTACTTTAAATTTGCTTGCAGATTCCAAAGTCACACTTAAACACAAGCAGGAAGAACCTACACCAAGTTAGTTACTTTGCAAGTACCGAGCCGGTGGACATTGGACAATCTGTTAAATCTTTAACATGCATAATATGAAAAGTCTCTAATTGAGCAATCACCAAACTTATTATGCAAAGAAACAATGATTTATGTAGATGCAAAATAATTGACCATTCATTGGAACATTCAAAGTTTTATATTATTTAAAATTGTTGTTAAGTACAGGGCTTTATAGTAATTCCCAAAGAGCATCGCAGTCACCCAGGTGTTGACCGAGAGAGAGAAGGAAGGACAAAGAGAGTATGAAAGTGTTGTGTGTATGTGCTTGTGTGTCGGTGGGTGGGGGTAGAGGGGTTGGGGGGTAATCAATTGCATGTGTATATGACTGTGTGTGCATTCATGTATTTATGTGTGTACTGTATATCTCAGTCAAGGTCAATAGACACTGGCTACGCTGATGTTTCAGCTTCCCCAGCAGGAGAGCCAATTATTATAATTGCTTCAGTGTAATACTCTTGTCGGAGTGTGTTCATCAAAAATGAATATCTAGGTTGATGAAAAATGCTAGAACCTGATCTTAATACACTTTTCTAAAAATGCATTATTTTGTCTTGTTTTCATTTTCAACCCATCAATATTCTAAAATCAAAGACAAAAGATAGTTAGATATTTTCCATATATTGATCATAATGTTGAGGGTGTTTTTCACTAATTGAAATGAGGAAGCTAACGACCTATGTTGTCATACATCTAATGTCCCAATTAGTTCAATTGAAAGGTCTCAGCAACCATCCATGTGTCATAATGCATATGTGCAGCAGACTATATAGTTACAAACTGGATGAAATGACCATCTTAGTCTTGTGTAAAAGAGGCCAGAGACTTCTTGAATCACGCTGCATAGCCCCTCAACCACTTGGAGTTGTCCTGAGAGGTATGTGTTTTCTATAGTGGAACAGGCCAAATGAGTCAAAAGAGGGATGTTTGTTGTACAGAGAATCTGACAGCTGCTCCACATTAGTTCTGGGGTATAGAGCTTGATGTGTCTACAGTCTCATGACCGCAGAGACATGCTCACTTTAAATGAGCTGTGAAACACAGCATCACAGTTAGCTTTTCATGCTGGCCTCTGAAGAAGGCCCAGGCATTAGCAAATTGAGCTTAAGGATATGGTTGCTAGTTTAAATGTGTTTCTGCCAGATTCATGGGTGATTGAATGAATTGAAGGGCTTGACCATTTGGTTAACTTCACAGAAAAAGGTTTGAGGCGGGCCTGGGGCATGAATGTTTGTGCAAGGAAAACACTTTTACATTGTATGTACTGCTGGAGGTCTTGTGCAATAGTACCAATCTTAATGGGTGAGTTCACATCAGGAAATTTAACCTACGCTGTCAGTCAATTGTAAATGACTGATTCCTATAAAATGCTGTCCTGGTATAAGTCAGTATGGTCTTGAGTTGTGAAAACAAGAGAAAAGAAGCATCAAAATGTTTCATTCCATTTCTGGAATGACAACAGAATGAGGTAAAGGAGGACTACAGTATATTTTATAGTACGAGGAGGTTCATGACTCAGCTCCCTTGTAGACTGGCCTAAAGCCAAGAGCCTTTTTTGCAACTGATGGGTCACGACCCAAAGCTGTCCCGCCATAAATAAATCACATTAGATATTGTTTAAATATGTCCTGACATTGCCTCAACAGCTTCCACTGACAATTTTAGCTCTCATATGAATTCAAAACCACTATCTGATTGCAAAAAACTGAAAGGCGCCACAGCACAAGCACAGTAAACTTGTGTTAATCCGTGAGCATGTGAGCGTTAAATGCCTTGCAGATGGGCACATGTAGACGGTGGGAAAATGTACGCTGTTATCATTCTTAGTAGTACGTAGATTTTGGTAAAATTCTTTTAATTCCCAACATAGCGCCGACCATCTTTAACCTTAATAAAGCTCTAATCAGCCAGAGTAATTAAAAATGTATGTGTTGGTTCTCACTGCTTTGCTGATTGATAAGCGTTGTGACAAGAGTAGTGTATAAAGAGTTTTGGCAGCATTTTAGGATGAACTAAGTCAGGAAAATGTGTATTATACAGTCGTGACAGGCACAATTTAATTATAATTGTGCAACAAGTCTTTACATATAATCAGTCAATCCAAAATGAATGAGTTATTTCCCGTTCAGTGATTCCTTATGGCGTAGAGTGTGGAACGAAATCTCAAAATTGACTGTAAGATACATGATTATGTTTATTATCTACACACTTGAATAACACAATATAATGAGCAGAATTGAATGTGGACATGACATAAATAGAAGACAGAAACCATGATTGGAAACGTAGTGGATTAAAATGTATTAAAATGAAGTGAAACTGAAAGGGATATATCACTGGATTATTAAGGGAGTTAAACATTTGAGTGACACCAATGGCACATTATAGAAGCAAAAAATAATGGAGGAATGTGGTGGATGATGATAACAACTGCCAACCTTTTCTTAGCGAAAGAGGGTAAACAATGCATTAAAATCAACGTTGGCATCAAACTCTATGTCTCCTTCGATCTTATACAGAGCTGAGATCTTGGTGTGTTGCCTTTGCAAGAAAGTGGTTGAGGTCATGGGTCTGAAGCAGAGCTAGCTGGTTAATTTATCAGGGAGATGAAGCACTTTTCACTGCGCTTTTCGGTTCAGCAATGTTGGGTTTACTTTCTGTATGACAAACAAACTTCCGTTGCCCTTTGCAGACGTAGAGGCGATACACACAAAGCAGAGGATGCAGTCTCTGGGTGACTGAGCACAGGCAGAGTCTCTTTAAATTGCAGAGATGTGCTGCTAATGCACAGCTGAAGAACTTGTTTACCTCCGTGGCTCTCAATGTTAGAGTTCTTTATGCTGACCAGATATGGCTACCAGCAATACTTGAATACAACCAAATGATCTGTTGCATTGTGCAAAAGAGTTTCAAAATTCAAGGTTCAAAAGGGGTCGAAAAGAAAAACAACATTCTAACAAAGCAAAAACACGAACCCGATATTGCGGCGAATACACCATGTCACCACTTAAGCAGATCACCGATGCAGAAAAGATGGCGCTGAGCCAAGTTCAGTGTTTTGATGTGGTTTTTAAAAAGAAAGGAAAAGTAAGAGGCATATGTCAAATGTCCAATGGTGGTAAATATCAGATTTGTGTCATTTTGGAATTAGCTTCATAGTTCAGGTGCGAGGAGAGAACAGAAAGGTATCTATTGCTGAGAATATGAAGTTGTGTAGAGTACATGGTTACATAAGTTCACATTCTGTTTCCCCGTTTATGGTTTTATTCATGTTACATAAAAAATGTATCTTGCTGAAGGAGGTAAGTTGTGCATAACCCTGACTACCCTTTCAGTCTATATTACGCAATAGGTCAAATCAATAGCTCATTTTAGAATTAAATTTTTATTTATTTAATCGAAATGTAATGTTTTTTTTTGTTATAAACGACTCAAACATTGTGGAATATCATCATACAACACTCCACACTAAATACGCCTGATAATAACTGCTGGTGAATTTTAGCCAATTACCTAAATAACAGTTGTGGTTCAATGTTTATATTGTACTAAATTAAGCTCCAGCCACAATCATGGCTGACAGCGTCTGGGATGTGTAGTTGTTTACTGTAACAGTGACTGGAACATCATTTATATAAAGCACTGTGGCTGCACTATGTCAGAACAGATCACAATAAAAGAGTTGTAGTGTTTAATGAGTGTTGATTAACAATTAGGGAGTTGCCTTTCTCTCTACAGAGTCAGCATCCTGACATCTGCATGTTAAGGTTTGACAAATGAAGCATTCACCCTCTTCCAGAGCTCGAGTTGATGCGCAAATTACTTGATAATACCCACGAGGTATCGCCTGCATCGTCCCATTAGAGCGTAATGATGCAAGAATTAGGAGAAAAGGCTGACAGATAAATAGATCACCTTATCCTGCTCGTGTGTGTGTTATCAATTTGACCACAGAACCTGTGGAGACACGGCTCTGAGAGCGGACTTGGCAGCAAATGGGCGACAAATGAAATTGTACCATTTATTCTGAGCCATCATGACAAGCACATGTGAGAATGAGATTATCTGGAGTTATCTAAGTCTAAAGTAGCCCCACTGTTGTTCATCCTCGCTTTGTAATTTAAGCAGATTTGGTGTGATAGAGCTCATTCTGTAGCACCTAAGTAGAGATAAATGGACAGCTATTGGTTTTTTATAACAGGGTGAGTCATAAACATTAATGTATGTAAGTAGCATGTGCTCAAACACATGCCCTCTGCCCGCAGAGCATTTTGTGGGTTTTTTTCTATCCTAATGAACTTCTAGTTTCACCCTTTAACATTCTGAAGCTATGTGCCTTCAAGCAAGCACTGAACCTCCAACTGCATGTTGTAAAATAACTTGTTCCGTAATCCACTTGCTTGGACGGCTACTGTAAACGCGTCCACAAAAATCAGTTGCCGGCAGCTGTGACAAATGAAAAAAAATATCTGGGAATTCCTGTGGTCCTGAGGTAGACATTTGTGAGTCAGACTAGAGAAACCTCCAGAGAAAGGGGGAGCACCTCAGCCACACCCACTGCCTCTGCTTGGAGGCACTGCTACCCCAGTGTCTGCATTAATGCCCAGGGACCTATTTCCCCCGCTTTTTCCTAATGCATCTGATTAGCAGAGCACTCTAAAACACTCCATTTCTCACAGTCACAAAGTCTCTACCACTCTACTTTAATGAAAAATGAGTGTCATTTGGAGGCATGCTAACCTATTTCTCACAATAGTACAATCTGCTCTTCTCTCCTGATTAATGGCAATTTAAAGTTATTATGCTGCAAGCAATTACACTACATGCTGTGATGTGCTGTTCCTTCTCTTATCATTCTGGGTGAAGCTGAGGGATATTTTGTTGCAAACCAAAGGGATGCATAGAGATGAGAAATGCTCATGTGTTACGTCATGTCTCCAGAACACATGATTATGGATTATGTTAAGAGTGTGGATTGGTGTACATGTGGATGTGTGCATGCCTGTGCCTCTATGTGTGTGTGCAGCCGTGCGTGCACACACATGTGCGCCATGCATGCCTCCGTGCATGATTGCTTTTAAGCATGCATTTGCTGCTCGGAGAGAGGAGAGCGTAGCACACCAGTGGGGGATGAGTATGTGAGGGTGTGTGCATCCTCAGATCATATTGCCCTCACGCCCATCCTCAGCTACATTCTGCCTCCCTTTCCCAACAGTGAAATATCTGCCTGCAGCCCTAGGAAACCAGCCAACATCACAACAGATTGTCTCGCCTCATAAATCAAAACATTACCTTTTCTTTGGCCGGCATGACCAGAACCAGTCTCATCGCATTTGCTCAGTGTGAAACAACAGCATTGCTCACATGCGTTCATGTTTTGCGTTATGCATAACAGCACGGGGAAAAGGTTAGAATGAGAGCAATGGGACATTTGTGGAATCGACAGTGTTTGTATCAGATCTGTATTTGAGAATAAACAGCAAAAACGATGAAATAACATTAACACCTCACGTTTTTTTTGGTTTGTTTGGTTTTTTTTTTGTTGTATTTTTCACCCCAGCCACACATCGACAGATAGTGCCATCTAACCGCATCATTCTCAAATAACGTTTCATTAATCCGCTGACAGGGCCACAGAGGGAGTGGAGGGAAGCAACAAGAAGATAAAGGATGAAGTCAGTCAAGAATCCCCCGCCATGCAAACACGCATGCAGCCCCCCACCCCCAAAAAAACAGGGGCTCTGCTGCTGCACATACCTGGTTGTGACAAATCTCCGCGCAGGACGCCAGCGGTAGTAAGCACAGCGAGCCGTGTGGAGCCGATTCTCCGGTTTCAGCGAATGGTCGATGCGAGGAGAGCAGCTGAGGGGGGGTGGGGGGTTCGGAAGAGAGCGGCTCGGTGCGCAGCTGCCTGCTAATACCAGAGCTCACAGCATCTCTCCGCGTCCGTCAGACACCACATCCCACAGCCCTGCCTCCGTACAGAAACACACACACACCACTCCTCCATGCCTCTTCTGTGCCCGCCGCGCTCCCTCCTCTGCTCTGCTCCCCTGTTCGCGTTACGGGGGACCGAAGATGCTGCCTTTTATTGCCACAAGCTGCCGGGTTTTTTTTTTTTTTTTTATTTATATATTGTCCCCACGATTCAAAGACACACACGCAGTCACACACCCATGCTCACTGGCAGTGTCACAGCACGAGGTGTCTAGTCCGAAACGGTATGCAAGACGGGTGGCGGTGCCGCTGATGGGGAGACAGACAGCTCCGCTCCTGGCTGCTCAGACTGAGGCTCTGCTCCCCGGCTGGAGAATGTCTGTCCCTCCCCCGTACAAAACACTCTCTCTCTCTCTCTCTCTCTCTCTCTCTCTCTCTCTCTCTCTCTCTTTCTCTCTCCTCACTGAGCCGGCCTGAGAGAGAGAATCGAGCCCTCAGACACACACACAAACACGCAAGATACCCCCCAAACACACACGCACAGGCTTGGGCGAGAAGCTTAAGTGAGAGGGAAGCAACAAGAAGAGGAGGTATGGGGAGTGAGGATGAAAGTGTGTGTGTGTGTGAGAGAAAATATTTTTGTCTTTGATAGCCGTAACCCACGATCACACATTACGTGATGTAATGGGTCAATAAACCTTGAGCACCACAGACACACATGGAGGAACACTTTTAAGATACAGGGGTATCGCTTAAATCTTTCGTCAGGGTCCGTGCGTGTGCCGTGCACGCGCGCCACTGCTTGTGTGCACGCCCGCGGGGCACGAGGAGCGCACTTTCATCTCTTTCTGAAAAAAAAAATACACAAAAAGAAAACACACACACACGCACACACAAAGCACATACACAAACTTTATGATCCGAGCCACCCTGCAGGGTCCACAGAAGACCATTCCCATCAGTGGCCTACATCACACGCACGCACGCACGCACACACAACAGAGCTTCACTTACACTCACACATCATCTAATTACGTCTCACTGGAAATGTCGTCATACATGATTGCTCATCCACGATGCAGATTAGTCATCTATGTACTCTGGTGTATTAAAACACTATCAGCGCGCCGTGAAAGGCACGTGACTGAATTTCACAACTATGAGAAAAAAATCAATTATTTGGAATAAAATAAATAAATACACTTCAACCTCGCGACAAAACGACCGGAGCTCGTTTCTTCAATGTTGTCCTTGTGTGACATCTCGCTAACTGAGGCTTTTGTTTCATGGTGACAGCAGCGACACATGAAGACGGACACGGTGACGTGAAAAGATTGCAGGTAGAGTGTCACACGGTATCTCACATCATTCCGGCTACTCCCCCTGTCTTGGTGGCGATTAAGCATTCCAATAAAACCCATCTCTCTCCGTCTATCCCTCAGCCCTCCCCCTCCCCCCCAATGTGTGCGTGAGTCTGCCTCCCTCTGTCAGTGCTGCTCTCCTCTCTCAGCTGAGATGTGTGTCATGCGTTCCTCCAACAGCCACTAATTGTCTGGCCTTCCAGCGAAATCCCATTTCTCTCTCTCTCCCTCTCTAACATGGGAGATAGGTAAGGACGTAGAGAGATGTGTGAGGTTGTGTGCGCAAGCGCGTGTGGGTGGGGGTTTGGAGGAGAGGGGTGCGGATGCTGATGTTGTTCACGGCGGCTGCTCGCCCCCAGCTGGAGATGAAAGCAACTGCATCCTGGAACCTCAGCAGTTTCTGAGCCAGTCTGACCCAAATGATCCCCTCCAATCACTGCAGCGCACTCCTGTTCAGCCAAAGATAGCAGAGCTAAGGCTGATTTATGTTCACGTTTGACATGGTTCAGCTCAATTCTAATGTGATCTAAGACCGGGCAAATGAGAAAATTAATTGTGTCTGGAGAATATTGTGGAGTATTCCAATTGTGCTGCCTGTCAGAGTTAGTGTCTATCAGTACACAAAGCAATTTCTGTTAAAAAAAACAAAACAAACAAACAAACAAACAACAACTCTGCCCGACACTACATTGTTGGATTCACCCCTCGCACATTCCTCATTTCTTTCTTTTTCAGTTTCATCCTCCATCCGTTTCACTCACGTTTATTTTCTCTCTTGCTTATTCCACTATTCCACTTCCTGTCTTTTCTGGAAACAGATACCCTTGCTTCTGTTTGTGCCTTGAGCTGCCAAGGGACAGCTAGCCAAGACTCCCGAGGTCTTCTCCACCTCCATCCCCCACCCTCCGCTCCTCTCTCCAGCCTTCGCCTCTCCAAGCGTGTATAATAAATATCAACCCTTTCTTTCTCCGGTTCTCTCTCTCTCTCTCTCTCTCTCTCTGTTCTCACCCACAATGTTTAATTTTTATTTCAAACGGAACACGTAATAGGCCTGAGTATTTGCTCTCATTTGAAGTGAATCTACTCCAAAAGATTCTGATTAGGCCAACTGAAACCTACAACAATCTCTATGCAGCAGTATGACCTGGCAAACAGATTTAACGAGCATTAAAACTCCAATGAGCCGGTAAAAACATGCTCCGTTCCAGTTGTCAATCAATCTCCATGAAGACACCATAGTGTAGTTTGAAACACACATTCAGACAGGCCAAGTGCTGACAGTGGAGCAACACACTTCATCTGTTATTTCTGAACTAGCTCCTGGCTTTGTACAACCATTAGGTTAAGGATGTTCGACATGCTTATTTCTGTAAGCTGATTGCAAACAAACAACATGAACTCCTTTTCAGACAGCTTATGCAGTAGGCTTTAAAACATCACTCAATCTGTGACAGTGATTTAGTTCACCAACAACACCACTGTCATGCTGTAAATTGTGCAATGTTTTTTCTTCATCAACAAATTCACTATTGGAACTAAAATTCCAATATTCTAACTACAAATATTCCATTTTGCAACCAACATTCAGAAAACATTTTCCTGTTGTGAAGAGCCAATTTCACTGACCTTTTAGATATTATTTCACATATGAATCCATCTTCCAGCCCATTTGAAATTCAACTCCACAGACACCACCTTTGCGTTCCAATACCCATAGTATGCATACTATTTAGTATGTCCCAATACATACTATGTCAAATGCCAAAAGTACCAGGATGTCCTACTGCATCCAGTCGCATTTTGCAGGTATGCAAGCCAGCATGCTTTTCTGGCTTTTCTGACCCACAATCCTTTGCGTAGGGAATATATGAGCAAAAGGTTAGAAGTTTAAGTTGCAATGTTGTGACAAAGTAATATGTCGCAATTATAAGCATACTGCATGCAACAGTACATACTTTTTTAAGGGCAGCTGCAGTACATACCAAAAGTAAAAAGACATGATGTTTCTCCTCACAACCAATGCTGCATTTGACGGTATTGTCTTTCTGAATAAGCTCTAAAGTATATATCTGAAATTTACATGCATGGTTTGAATATCTATCTAATAGAAAGTTCTAGGTATTCATAAATGGTTGTGATTCATCAGTAGTTCCTTTAGTGGTGTGCCTCAGGGATCAATTATGGTCTAATCTTGTTCTGTGTATCTGCTCCCTATAGGCCACGTGATTTGCTGTTTTACTTTCTTACTATATTGTTGTTAGACCAATGATAAGACAGTTATACTGTATCTCTTGTCTAACAATAATGAGTCAATTAAGCTAGACAATTCAAAATTGCCTTGGTGTGACGAAAGAAAGGATTCCTCAAAAATTGCCGCAGTTTAACTGTGAGAAACTAATTCGTTTTACTGGTCATTTTCATTTATTTTATGGCACTTGTGATTATTTATTGACCTGTCCGAACAGCCGTGACCTTTACAGCAAGGCTTTTGACTAAAACAAGAAATAGTTTACACATTACAATGGTTTCCCTTTATGGCATTTCGAAATTTGACTTTTGCCTTGGAAGGGCATGACATGTTGAAATCTCAGAGCAGGAGCTGTTGCTGCTTTAAGGTCAAGGCTGAAAACTAAATATTTTTTTCCTTTGTTTGCCATCATAACTCATCACCATCTTTGCGAAAGCTTTTCTCAAAAAGAGAGACCAGATCAGATTAAATAAATAAAAAAATGTTTAATTCTGTTTTGAAAAGTTTCCGTACTGACTTGTTCTCTAGTGAGACTGTATTTCTGTATTCTTATTTCCTCCATTGTTCAAAGTCATGTGATTATTACTCTTCCCCCATATGATATTTTTCGACCAAAGGACCATAACTCTGGTTAACATTGTTAATATATGCACGTGTGTGTGTTTATGCTTGTATGTGTGTTTGCTTTGTTTCCTGACCTGCAGAGGCGACGCTAAATGCTCAGCCCTGTGCAACTGTGACTGTTGCAGATACATGATTTGTATGCTTAAGAAACGTCACGGTACAAGACTTGGAGCTTTCATCTTAACACAGAAGAAAAATCAAAAATATCGAGACCTTTATCCTCTAGAGGTAGAAACACAGGAAAGCTGGCACTAATGAGACAGGCAGATGGCCTTTATATAGCCCTTTAGCAGTTAAAATGTATCCACCGAAGCATAAAGGCATAGCTATGGGCTGATGTAGCATTAAATCTAGCACACGACTATCAGCTTGAAGGGACATATCTTTACATTTATGTTGAGAAGAGAAAGCACATTAAAAGGAGTGTTTTCAGATCACACAGCTGTCAACAGACAGCTGGCATCAATTCATGCTGCCTTCAGCACTATAATGGATTAACATTTTCATCATATTAGCACCTGGTGAACCAGAGAGAGTGTAATATTAATACTGGCGGTGGGAGGTCTGCAGAATAACGATGGGAATTTGTTCGGAATTGGAAATAGGATAGGTAGAAATAGAGTGAAGGTGGAGGAATATTTTTTTACATCCAACATATCACCCGTCCAGCGATGATGAGGTCTAAAAGCTTTGCTTGAGTAAATTCACACCTGAAGCACACAAGGAACATTATTTCCAGAGGTCCATTAAGTTCTTATTGTAGAAGATTCCAGTTATGACACTATTTGCCTATTTATTCCAATTTGTCAGCAAAGAAAACCACATAAAGATCTACAGCCGTACTAGAAACTCGTTGAGTATGTGCTTCTGCACAGCTGTCCTTTGAGCTAAATGCTTATGACAGTATGCTAACAAGCTCACAATGACAATGTTAATGTTGATGTTTAGCAGGTACACTGTTTTCCATGTTCACCATCTTAGTTTTGCATGTTAGCACTTAACAGAAAGTAGAGGCTGATGGAAATTGCTTGTTTGCTGTCATTGCTTTTCAGGTATTTAGTAATAAGCCAATGTATTGGAATGATTTAAATTTGAACCTAATATTGATGGTAGATGGAAAGTAAATGTATCACCGCAGTTGTTACAATTCACCCTGAGCGGGATATTTATGCCTTTTCCAAATGTTATTGAAATTCTTTCAATCGCTGTTGAGACATTTTACTTAAAACCACCAATGTAAACCTCAGGTGGCGTTAAAGGAAAAATCAGATCAACAAAGTCTTTAGGATTCATCCTCTGGGGATCATGGATGTCTGTACAAAATGTTGCTGTAATCCATCGAGTAGATTTTGAGATATCTTACTGAATAGAAGAAGACTGGGACCTGCTCTGCTCAATACAGAAACACTTAGCAGGTCACCAACGTCATTATGATACATCGTCTGGGAACCATTAATGTACAAAGTGTCATGGCAAACCATCTAATAGTTGTTGAGACATATCAGTATTTAAAAAATAAAAAAAAAGGCTGCATCTAGGCAACTATGTTGCATAATGGAGGAGAAACATAAATGAAAATTGGAGAAAAAAGGTTTAAAAGAACAACTTGAAGAGCACCTTCAGAGCCACTTGGTTACACCGCATGCCACATTTTCGCAACGTCACCGGTTCGATTCCAGCCCTGGGAATTTTGTTGCAAGTCATACCCCTCTGTCTCCTCCCATTTCCAGTCTCTGTCTCTCTTTACTGTCAAAAAGGCAAAAATGCAAAAGAAGAAAATCTTTAAAAAGAACTATTTGACAATGAAAGATAGTGTGAGGGTGTACAGGCCAGCAGGTGCCATTTAAATATCACTTGTGCATTAACATTTAAAGCATTGCAAAGTGTGCATTTCTCAAAATGTCACCATTGAGTGTGGCTGGTTTCAGAGACATGTAGTTTATTACTGAAACAGTCACAGATAGTGATCATGTACGGATTAAGTACAGACCACGAGGGCTAGTCCGACATATTATTTACATCGTATTTTTTTCCCAAATGTAAGATCTTTTAGTCTGTTAACAGAGGGGGTTAACTGACTCAAAACATAAGCAGAACACTCACTGAAATGTTCAGGGTTGAGCAATTCAATCTGAGAGAAAAAAGCATGGTTAGGCTTTACAAAGTATACAAAGCTTTAACAAGAGACACTGCTGTGAATTCATAGATGGAAGGGCGGGGTCTTTAATTCAAATGAATGTCGGGGTTAAGATAAAGATGGACAGGGTTGTGTTAGAATCCTTTTTACTTTCAGATACTTTGTATTTCTTGCAGTCTTGTGTTTTTTCTTTCTCACAACGCAGGATTACAAAACGCCATCAACAGGTTGAGATTTCAGCCCACAGTTTGAGAATAGGAGCGTTGTTTGGGTTCATGACACATGGAGAGAGATGTTATGGATCAATCAGAGGGCGTTTAAGTCCCTCAATTCGCCCAACCCTGCCAGACACCTTATATATACAACAGAAAACTTACTAAATCAATTACTGTCAGTTAGAGTCTATATTATTCACTATTTTTTATTACATATTCATACATACATTTGGGAAAATAGAGTAAACTGAGTGCACAAAAGAGACAAATGTTGAGCTAGCTCTTGACATAACTGCCCATTTAATATCATAATTACAATACACAGGCTGTAATCTCTCATGCTAGAAGTTATGGTAGGAATCTATCTTTTGTCTTACTGGAAATAACTACGTCTATGTGTTACTGTGGCGGGGACTTGATATGATATAAATCTAGTTTATTTTCAAGGTGCATTTTATTCTTTTTGATTGACAGGGTTGCAAATGTCGTCCTTTGGCTCTAAGACAACCAACAACTAGTAAAAACACATATTGTCAAAGCTTTCAAACATCTGCACTGACATAAATGATCTTCTTTATTTACAGTATTTCTGAATAATTCTTCATGAAAGCAGTCACTCACTCACTTGTTTGCTGCACTCAAGCCAAATGTTAAACATTCAAAATAACTTGCATTTATGAATTTAAAATGAGCCACAGTTAACTAGAGCAGACCTTTTTTCATTTTGTTAAAGTATGGTTTATTAATGCAATGCCATTGGGGGTGTGCTGCTTTGCTGCATTGCTTAATTGCACTTATATGCCAGATGGATAATAAAGAATCCTGGAAAAAGAAAACATCCCATCTTGTAATTATCACTACAGGGCTGGTGTTGATGTGTTGAGCAATTTTCGTTTTACAGAAAATATAATTTTGCCATGGCATTAGACTAAAATACTGTACATTATATCCAGTACCACGATACAAACCACAATTGCAGCAAAATGTAAGGTTGTAGACAAATGTCACTACAGTGAATTATTTGGGGGGAAAAATGAATATTAAACAGACTCAACTTAAAGAAACTTAAGTTAAAATTGTTTCACAGAAAGTTAAACAATTAAACATTTGACAGAAAATGAAGCTAGTGAAAATGCCTTCACATTGCTACTACTACAGTACTGCCAACAATTGTATAAGAAAATGTAACATTAATAAAGTACAATAACAACAACACCAACAATAACACTGATAATGATGATGATAATGCTTTGGAACGTGCTACCGGTAAAAAAAAAACATGAGCGACAAAAACCAATGATGAAACACAATGTAACCTCTGGGTTTCATAATAATGAGATGTGGTTTGTTCAAATTGCCATTGGATAAAGAAATCCCCACATGCTGTTAGTGTGGAGAATCTGTAGTCTCCCCTTTGAATTATTTGTCTGTCCTTTGCTCTGCTTCACTAAGCTAATTATCATCCTTGCTGTTGACTGTGGCAGGTAAACCAGGATGTTCTGAGGGAGCGAGTGAGGCTCAACACTTAAAACCTTAATGGCCGGAGAGCTTATCCTTGAAAAACAGGCTGTCATGCTTCTGACGACAAACTGTCCTGCTCCTCTGAAACCCCCGGCCTATTTGAGTGGAATATTTTACAGCCAGCATCACAATGATTATTCTTTCTGCTCACGCTGTCTTACAGCAAAACTGTTTCAATTACCGCTGCTGTTTACAACCTAACTAACTGTGATTAGCTGTCGGTCCGGAGTTGGGTGTGATTTGTCAAAATGTAATGCACAATGGTAAATTAATGATGGTAACTCCATGCAGCTTCACGGATAAACAGCCCAGCACATAACTCCCAGCAAAGCCACAACTTTACCTTTTTTTACGTTTCAGTTTTTTGAACCGATTAAATAAACAAGATATTGATTTGTGAGTTTTGGAGGAATGGTCTCGGTCTTCTCATCTAACGCTCACTAAAAAGTCAATATTATTTAGTGTCCACTTATTTTATTGCATTCTGTTTACCTTGCTGCTGTGACCATGTAAATGTCCCCGGAACAAGAACATGCATATTAAAATAACCAGCGGTTTTCTTTGCATTTTAACTGTAGCATTAACAGACCAGCGACCCTGATGACTACAATGCTGTGGGGGTGTTATGCACCATCAGCGAATACAACATCAATTAAATTAAACTTGATTGCAAGGCTGGATTTGTGACTTGATTTGGCCTAATGTAACCTAACATATGAGGACCCCAGACTCCACTTTAAAATGTGCTCTTTGGCTCAAACAAGAACATAAAATTTGAGAAATTGTGACCAGCAAAGTTGACTGAGCCTCACCTCTAGTGTCGCTGAATGATTCAGCCTCTTCCAGAGCTCGTAGCTGCCTGTCACTCTTTCTTCCCCCCCATTGCTGTACGTCTGTGCCTCTTGCTTTCTCACTCTCTCTCACACTCAGACACACACACGCACACACACACAAACACACACCAGAGAACAGTCAGTGGCTCAGCGCTGACAATCTGTTGATTTCCATTCCTGTCCCCAGCTCTCCTCGCATCTTACTTGCAGCTGAGTCACTACAACACGCACAATATTATCAAATACACTGTGCACAGCCAGAACAACCCTCGAGGCGAAACATTACACCCAAAGCGACACTGCCCCCCAAATAAATGTGTCGTAACACAAGGTTTAGAAATGCCAACAAAACATTGGTAATAAAGTAACCAAAAGCCAAATAATCTCATAGCAGTATTCACACAGTAATACTGCTGCTCCTCTTTTATTTTCTCTCTCTCGCACACAGAGTTCCTCAGGTGTGGATGCCTGATGCCTCAACAATGAGAGAGAGCATAGCTGATTATCATTAGGATTAGCTCTGAGCACTGCAAAGGCTCTCTACAATACAGCGTTAGCGGCATGGCTGTGTCAGCAGTGCACTTCCTGTTTAGTCCCGAAGCAGGCTGCAGACGGCAGATAACAACACGCACAAAGCATGCTGGGAGATAAAAGCGCCACAAAGTGTGCTGGGGCCCCCGTAGGCCCTGTTGTTGCCTGATGTGGCATCAGTCAGTGTTACTTCTGAGAACGGTACGGTCTAAAACAACCCTGCACATGAGAGAAAGGGGGTGGGGGGGTGATGAGAAAGTGGGAAAGAAAGACAGACATGTGTTTGTGATACAGTCAACATATACTTTATTACTGTTTAACTTTATGAAACACTAAAACTGCAGTTGTTTTAGACCTGGTAATTCATGCGGTAATGAAAAAAAAAGCAAATGGCATTTCAACACCTGTTGAATCTGTTTGGATGATCACATTTCTATGATAAGGAGTTTTGCATAACTCGTACAGTAGTGCACACATTTGAGTCCCAAGTAAATCAGCTAAAATACTGGGGGCAAGTGCTTTAATTGCTACTTAGTATCAATAATGTATGTTGTCGTCTTGAGCGAGGCATTTTATTTATCAAGTTACAGGGTCATGAAAGTTATGAAAATGTAGTATGGTTATGCGTGTGGAGATGTGGAGTTAGATAACAACAATAATAACAATATTAACACAATAATAATAATTACATAATTAACTATTTATAAAGCAACTTTAAATTGTAGATGTACACAATATATCTGAGAATACATTTGTACAAAGTGCAGCTAGGACAGGACAATAAGACATTGTTGTACTACAGCAGGCTGGACTCAAAATGAAACAATGACTTTCAGGTTGAAGTGCTGATTCTGAGCTTTAATTTAGGGTGCAATGAATCGTGTTTTATACACATTCACCTATTTTTAGTTTCACAAAGGTTTTTTGTAATAAATGACTGGTGCACTGACTGGGCTGCATTGCTACCGTTTTCACTTCCTGCTTGTTTTGGAGCTTTTTGTCGTCAGTAAGGTCTTCAGCAGGTGAAACACAAGTTCGGATGGACTGATGTCAGGTAAATGACACGGCCAGTAAAAACATTTCAGTTTAACTTAAAACTCAGTGGTTTCCTTGTCTGTATGTTTAGGATTAGGATTGTGGAAGAACTACACTTCTACAAAAGCCTTTTGGGAAAGCTGTGTTGATGATCCATTCACACTAATATTTTTTACAACTAAAAAGGCATTTGTATTTATTATATCTATTTTTGAGGTTTGGACTTGCTAGTGCAATCTATAAATATCAAACATGCGTAAATTACAAATGTAAGCCGTCAACAGCCATTTTAGTGGCTCTGTGAGTCTGTACTTGGCCACAACAGTGCTTTGAGCTGAATGCTTACATTAGCATGATAACATGCTCACAATGACAATGTTAAAACATGGTGATGTTTAGCAGGTATAATGTTCACCAGCTTAGCTCAGCATGAAGTTTGCTGTCTGAGTTTGACAAAAGTATTTGGTCGTAAACCATTTTTCATGAAAATGAAGTATTTTTTTCACATCCAACCTTTTTTCATGAAAATTAAGCTTTTTTCACATTCAAGCTTCTTTCATGAAAATTAAGGTTTTTTTGACATCCAAGCTTTTGCCAGGAAAATGAAGTAATATATTTACATCTAAGCTTCTTTCATGAAAATTAAGTTTTTTATGACATTCATTTTTTCTTTCATTAAAAATAAGTAATTTTTTCACATCCAAGCTTCTTTTATGAAAATTAAGGTTTTTTTCACATCTAAGCTTTTTTCATGGAATTTAAGTTTTTTTTGACATCCAATCTTTTTTCATGAAAATTAAGTAATTTTTTCACATCAAACCTTTTTTCATGGAAATTAAGTTTTTTTTCATATCCAAGTTTTTTTCTTGAAAACTCTTTTTTGACATCCAAGGTTTTTTCTTGGAAATTGTCAAAAAAAACATTAGTCCTCATGAAAAAAACTAAAACCATAAGACCGGCGTCATTAAGAGTCAGTACAAACTTACATATGCAGTAGTTGTACTGGTGTCTCACTGACATCCACGCCTGTGCCAATAACTCCAACCATAAACATCTGAAGCACAATGTGTAATGCTTACCCCAATCTAAACCCTAAATGACCTGACTTTGCAAAAATGTCCTCACTCAAGTATGAGTGTACACAATGCTACTAGCAAGCAGAAGAGCACAGACAGACACATACTGTGCTGTACCTCACATACAAAAAAAAGTACACCTGGCATACTGTAGATGAAGGATGTGTTGCTTAATAGTATAACCATCTGGATGGTTCCTGGCAGAATGAAGCTGTAAATGTCTGTGCATATGTCTGTCATTGGAGAATATGCCTGCCCTCACTACAACAGGCTAATTACGTTTCAGCCTCAGTGATGAATGTGGCTCTGCTTTGATTTACTTGCAGCTGCCCTCACTGCATTCGTAGCCTCTCTTTTCCCCCTCTCTCTCTCTCTCTCTGTCTCTCTCTCTCTCTGTCTCTCACGCACCCATACACCAAATTGAAATCCCCAGGAGAGCAATTATCATGGAGTTCTACGGTGTGCACTTGTGTTATTAATCTCGTCACTGACTTTGCTGTGACAATACAACACTTTCTGCTGTTGTTTACAGAACAATTCCTGACCAGTGGGTTTCACTGCAGCCTATAATTACAGGCACAAATATACTGATGTATAGAAACCCAGCAGCACAGCAGAGTGAGCTTTATATTGGACAGGTGCTGTGGGGTGTCGGGGATGACTCATCTCAACGACACGAAGAACCAGTGCCTAAGATAACTGTCACAGTCACAAATGTAGATGTAAGAGTAACCTACTGTATGTAGGCCTATAATTGTGTGTGTATATATATATATACTACTGGAAGAACACGGCTGAATCAGCGGTGATGGCAAATGTTATGACAACCATGAAGATGTGAAATCTGCCACTACTGTTGGAGAAGCAGAAGCAGATGACAGCACAGCCCAGTCAGTGACATTAGAAGGCAACTGTGAGCTCATCCGCTCATCCAGGGAATAAAAGAGGGAAATAGAAGAGGGAGAGGTCTCGTGGAGGGTAAACAGTTTATTAAGGAGCAGCACCACGCCAGGTTCTCCCCTCCCTCGCTGTGGCCGCACCTGCCCGCCTCCCAAGTGGTACCCCAGATACCGTACCTCCCTCCCTCCACTTCCACACTTCCTCGGGTTAGCCGTGAGCCCCGCTCTCCTCAGGGACTCGAGTACTGCCCCCACCTGCCGCATATGCTGCTCTCACGTCTCACTGTGGATGATGACGTCATCCAGGTAGGCAGCAGCATATGCCGAGTGTGGTCGCAGCACCCAGTCCATGAGCCGCTGGAAGGTGGCAGGGGCTCCAAATAACCCGAACGGAAGCGTCACAAATTGGTATAAGCCGTATGGTGTGGAGAAAGCTATTTTTTCCTTAGACTCTGGAGACAGGGGAATCTGCCAGTAGCCCTTGGTCAAATCCAGTGTCGTGTAAAAATGAGCCGTGCCTAGCCGATCCAGGAGTTCGTCGACCCTGGGCATCGGGTAAGCATCGAATTTGGACACCTCATTCACCCTGCGGCAGCCTCTAGACTGATGGGCCAGTGACACTGGACCCAATTTGCCGTGGAGGAGGGTAACCCGGCGACAAACTGCTCCAGTACCACCTGCCCTACGACGTCCTCGGCGGAGTTGATTCCTGGCTGAAGCCAGCGCCTCGCTGCCTCTAGGAGCCGCTGCGCGTAGGGGAAGAGGCGGCTGGTGTCCTCGAAGGGGAGACCCCTGAACCGGTGGCGGTGTCCCTCCGCCGTGCTCCCCAGCCGGTCCAGGATGGCCTTCCTCAGCTGGTCATACGTGTGGCGAGAGGACGCCGGCAGGCTGTGGGCCGCCAGTTGTGCTTCCCCGGACAGCACCCCCCACTCCTCCCTCGGCCACCCGCATGCCTCCGGGTCGTCCTCGGAGGTCATCCTCAGCATGACGACGTGCGGCGGTCGGGCCGGGCTCGCACCAAACTCACCCTCCCGAGTGGCCGGTCGCAGCTGCAGCTGTAGCAGGAGAGCACGGTCCTCGCGCTGAGCGGCTGCAATGTCCGCGAGAGCCTGGCTCTGCTGCCGCTGTAGGGTGGCCGTGCCCTCCTGCATCGCGGCGAGGAGCTGGAGTGCTTGCCCCAGCGGACTGGGTGGGGATTCTCCCTCCGACATAGTCCCTGTTCAGGCGCCAGATGTGAGCTCACCCACTCACCCAGGGAATAAAAGAGGGGAATAAAAGAGGGAGAGGTCTCGTGGAGGGTAAACAGTTTATTAAGGTGCAGCACCGCGGCAAGTTCTCCCCGCCCTCGACTACCGCGGCCATTAGTGCTGACGCAAACTCTGCCTCTGTCTCGTCTCGTCTCCATCTCTGTCTGTCTGGACGAACCCAGCCTACTGCAAGACAGAACCAGGTCATCGGCGTGCTTTTATTGTGTGACTGATTACCTGATTCCGTCCAGCTGCCTGGCCTCCAACTGAGCCACTCCCATCTCACCCCCAGCAGCCGACTCAGCCACCACACACCACTGCCACAGCAACATTAAGACATCTATTTAAAACTGGACTGGATTATTTTTTTTTTTTTAAGATTTTTAGTTTACATTATCATCTGCACTGCATCTGATTTTAGCTACTTAGGCTACATCCACATCACAGGGCTTAATGCTCAATTTCGATTTGTTTCTATTTTCTGTTTAACAAAAAACGTGGCATTTGGGAAAAAAATAATCAATCAAAAATATCAATTGATATCAAGTTGAGGATAAGGGTGAGAAGACCAATTGAGATTGAAGTGTTGGTGCGGGAGAGGAGTCAGGAGTGGTGGAGTCATGATGTGGAGGGTTTCACAGAGGAACAGTTCCTCCAAAACTTTAGGATGTCCAGGGCTACATTCCATTATATTTCACGACAAGGCTGTCACAGCAGTATTCAAGAGGCAAGTGATCAACGTCAGAAAGCGTCTGGCTGTCAGGCCGGCGACTGTAGTTTCATCAGATCTGTATAGTGAGTAATCTGTGTCTGCACTGTGAAACATGAGGTGGGAAAAACACACACGAGTTTGGATTTCTGTGTTCACACTACTCTGAAAAAATCCGATATGTGTCACATGAGAGCAAAAACATCGGATTTGGGCCTCACTTGCTTGTAAAGTGAACGTAGCCTTGGGCCAGTTGTGTTTCTGGCCACCTGGTGAATGTAAGTTCAAAATACACTCTCCTTTTATCTCTGTGTTTGGTCTTCAATTCATGAGGAACATGCCTGGCTGTATACCTTTTAATGCTCTGCTATGTTCACCAGTTAGTTGCTATCTTTGTCTGCCGTCTTGTGCTGGGCAGGTAGCATACCTTGCATTTTTGGAGCTTTTTGCTGAAAACAGAGACCAGCTTTGGTGGATAATGAAGCAGATGAGAGCGTTAAGAGTGGACCAAAACAGTAAAGCTGCTGGAAAACAAAAACAATGAGCTGAAAGACACTAGAACGTTCTGTAGAATCTCGTCATCATTTTCTGCGGGTTCATCAAACATACAAGTAGGTAAGTAATCTATTGTTGATGTAACAAATATTCTTTATTGCCGATTTAAGTACTACTAAAGTAGCTACAAAAGAATTTCTCATTTTTTACAAGGAAACACACAATAGGTTGGTAAGAAACACTGGTGCAAAACAACTTCTGTTTGTTTGCAAGAAAACTCCACAGGGTACCTTTAACATGTGCACCTCATGCACTTAAAACCTTCATCCACTCAATCCATATTACAATGTTCATTTATGACCTTATTCTTTTCCCCTTGGCGCTTTCTTTTAGTTTATTTAACATCAACTACATGTAAATGTTTTATTTCAGGTTCAGTCATCTAGTGTAACATGAATAACTAACACTAAGGTTCTGTGAAGATTCTTTTAACTGATCCAGGTCACAGGGTTTTTATGACTTTAGCCTGGCTAACATATTCAAACATGTCAGTTGGCCTGCACAGCTTGTGCATGTCTCTTTTTACTGTGTTCATACCGCGATCCAGTATGTATTCCGTTGACAGGTATTGTCTTAATGGCTAAACAGAATTTCTATAGAGGTTTTAATATTTTGGAAACGTATATTCAACACATTGCAGGGTCAAATTTGAATTTGAATTTAACAGTTGTAATGCTAACTAATTATTGAATGTAGATTTGATGCAATACACACACACACACAAATACGCAAAAAGAAAATTGACTATTACAGTTGATGCTACTCAATGTTTACAGCAGTTACAGCATCTTCCATTGCACTCAATGTAATCAAGCCAAATTCATATGCCGACTTTAATAAAGTTGGTTGAACTTATTTTCTTGGCTTCTTCAGTTACAGTATATAATTGAGTTTCCTCATCTGAAAATACCAAGAAGTTCTTTTTTTAGTTTTTTTTAGTTAGTTAGATCAAAGTAACAGTTTTTACAGCGCGCGCCATGCTATGCTGTTTTAGTGTTGAAGATGGGATTAGTGGATGAGTTGTAGAAGTGATGAAACCTTTAACTGGCAAACGCACTAAGACCACAACAGTAAATCCAGTTGTCTTTCAATTAGCATAAATGATAACCAAATATTATACAATAAAAACGTAACAAAATTCCGCTTTCTTACCCAATGTCAATGTTTCCATATCAGAAATCTGACTACATCTGGTCCTCCTCTGCCCCCATTAGTGACTTCAATATGGAAAGCTTATAATTTCCATGAGTTCTGGCAGGCAGTAGTTAGCAAGGTTATAAGAGATAGACAGAGGAGTAGGCAGTGGGAGGGTAAACAATAGGGGGTTTGGAAAGGCAGAGAGAGGCGAGGTGAGATCGTAACAGATGGCCTTTCTCTGGACTTCTTCCACAGGCTTCATAAACACACACACAAACACACACACACACACAGTCACACATATTCACTAGTATTCTAGTACTAAAAAACGCCTTTTGGAGAATCACAGTTGAGTGGGATATTAAGCTTCCTGTTTGTTTGCAACTCAGGAACAGTAAAAGCCTACAAAAGCTCTGGGGGATCTGCTGACCCTTAATAATGAAATCGTTTTTGACTATTATTATTCTCATTACAAGTAAAAAAAAAAAAATATTTAAGAGTTCAATTTAAAAAAAATATTTATTCCTATATTAAACCTTACAATAGCTGATAGTCTATTATCTTCACCTTTCCAACTCAATCTGAGCTCAAGGTGACTAGTTTCAGCAAGTCAGAACATGTTCTGGTATCATCATTCTGCCATTGAGCAGCGTTTGATTCATGAATTCATCTGCGAGAGAACATACAAGAGATCTAAAGCGTTCTTCATCAGCGTAAAAAGCAATTAGCTTCTTCATTAAAGGTGTAACCCCCACTTGTCAACGTATACTAATTGTAAGCCTTGAAGTAAAGCTCTTGTGTATTGTTGCAGAAATAAAAAGAACAAAATAGAACGCTGTATGCCGTTGAGGATGGAAGATCACAATAAAGGTGCCTGCTGAGGCTCCCACTCCAAACCAACTCCTGATAGAGACTTTGTGAAGGCGCAAACACTCTAAATTATGATTAATCATTTCAAACTTCTTTGCATTTTAATTAAATCCACTGATGCATGAGGCCACAACAAAACTTGTTTTCACCCAAATAAATTTGTTATCATTATCTCAAACAGAAGCATATTTTGCCTGCAATTTCCCTCACAAATTACTTTGAAACCAATTACCAACACGTACACAAAACCATCATCACCAGAGGTGGGTGGTAATCGATTTCTTTATTAATGAAGTACATTTTTGGAATAAGAAAACAATGTGTTACATTGCACCTGTTACAATATAAATAATGTTAAAATACTGAACGTTTTAAAGCATTTCTTTGTCAGTCCAAGCTTTGTTTGTTTTCTTCGCAGAATCTTTGATGGTCAACTTTGACTCTTTGTTGTCAGGTAAGCACTGCACTTAAACACGACAACAAATAACCACAGACCCCCTCCACCACTTTGACAACTGCAACGAATATAATCAATTATGCCACACTACACACACTGCTTTAGCAATTCAAACAAAGGACGGACTTTACTCAATCATCACAATGGCCTCCATTGATCCTAAAATGAATATGCTCTCACGTTCCCTCAAACATCTGTATAATCAATTTGAAAAGGGTTGAATTCGTTGGAGTGGCCACTGGCTGGAAGACTTGGTGGTAGATCCAGTTGACAAATGGAACCAATGAATATGTTGCTTTGTGGCCTGTCTCGTGACCTTTAACTTGCACCCGATGAAGTTCCTTGGTGTTAAGATATTTGATTGGGATCCCTGAACAATCAATGATCACTGTTGTTTTCAACTCAACCACCAGTAGACGAGTGTATCAAAGCCGCCTCACACGTGTACATTCATTTGTGTACATATTTTCTCAAAGTTAACGCCAAATGTGTCCTTGGTGAACTCCAGAGGGGATTCTGGTGATTAGCTATTACATGCATGAATCTCAACTACATTGTTTTTGCACCTTTTTACACGAATGCACTTGTATAAAGTTGATATCTCCTTGCAATGCAATAACCTATAGAATATGTTAATGTCAAGTGTGACAAAGGCTACACTAGTAAAACAATATATTGCTGATGTTTTTTTTTCAGGTAACTGATTCTAAGGCCGTCCTCTGTAGTCTTTGGGGTGTGTTCAAGTGCAGCTACGCCCTGCATAACCAGGCTCAGCTATCAAGTCCAGAGGAAAGAATGCCCGCAAAGCTACAATATAATAACTGGCACAATAAATAGATAATCCAGCCAAAACTGTCCATTACTTATATTTTGATAGGTTTTCCCCGCAGGCTGTTTAAACGGAAGGTCCCTCTTCATGTTTTCATTTTAATTGGCCTGACATGGAGGGAATCATGCAAGTCAATAACATTTAGAAACATATTTTGGTTTCTTTGCAGATAATTCTCACTGCACTGCACACTCATTATTTTTTTCAATCCAACCTCCTAAATACGCTCATTTATAAGCCCAGAGGAAGAAATTACAGGATATGTGGTTAATTAGCAAATATCACCAAAGCCAATACACTAAAAGAATGGCAATCATTTCTTTTGGTTTGATGACTTAACAGGAAATGAAATGTTTCACAATAGAAATGTTGTGAACAATAGTCAAGGATGATGAGGCTTTTTAACGAGTTATTTACATTAATCTAAAATGTTTAAGTTGCTACAGTCTGGAAATTGTGAGCCTTGTCAAATAATGTAATACGCAAGCAATTTAATTTTGTTGAAATGATACAGTATTGATTTTATGCATCATTAGCATAGTAATAACTTTACTTTTTGTACAATGTTCCCACTGTACACCTTTTGAGTTTAATCAAGGTTGCATCTCTTTGAGCCCACAGAGGCTTGTCTTAAAAAAAAACATTAAAATCCTATCTCGCAAGCCCGATAACTCAGAAATGAGGGGATAACTCATGCTTTAGTATTCATGTGTTCGACTGCTAGTTTCAGATTCTGGTACCTCTGACAAAATCATCAATCCACCAGCCTTAAACGCTCTTAAATTTACAAAGCAAGCTCTGGAATCTGATTACTACACACACATGCAAACACATGCATAAGGATCCTCCTCGACAGAAAGCTTGTTGATTCTCTATTAGAGCTGACCGGCCTGTAGTGGATATTGAGAGTGAATGGGTTAAAGAGTTAGTGATCTTTGATGAACAGAATCAGTATTTAAAGTAAGCAATATCAATAAGTGTCATGCAACACCAGCTGAATCTGAGACCATCAACCATCAAAGCATCTCTTCTTCCATCTGTTTGTGCGCATTAAATAGGGACACTGAATAAATAAAAGTGCACATGGTCAGTGAGTGTGCAAGAGTTGGGGCTTATCATTTTCTAACATCCCGTCATGTTTGTTAATTTATTTATGTCGTGTCAAGTTATTTATCAGGTTTATGTTTCATGTTTAGTTTATAGTCTAGGTTTAGATTTATGTTTAGTCGCGTCTCATTGTTCACTTGTTAAGTTACAGTCACTCATGTCTAGTCTGTCATTGCACTTCCTGTTTTATTTTGTACTTACAAACACCACATGTTTCGTATTCATACTTAAGCAAGAAAAGTCTTCTTTTCTTTTTTTTTTTTTTTTTTTAAAGCACTCTGTACTCTCTTAATCACGTGACCATATATGGCTCGCAATTTGAAACAAACTGACAGTTGCAGTGTATGTCAAACCATTTTCTTTTTTTTTTAAGAGACACTAGGAAATGATGCCATCCGCAGCAAGACAAAATACAATGATTAATATTGAATAATAAAGTAATAGAGATAAAAATAGTGCAGAATGTCAAGGGTGGAAGCCGTCTCTTTCCTGACATAACAAGGGATTTGGCAGAGAAGAGATGATGGTTCACCGCAGTCGGGGAGAAATGGCATCATATGACTCTGTGCTGCAGTTCACCTCTGATGGTGAGAAGAAGGTCTTTGAATGTCCTTATAGAGCCAAACATTTATCAAATTAAGGTGTTTATAATTACATAAACTGTACTTTTTCAATGGTGGGTCTTGTTATTTCTCAGTATTTAAAAATCCTTCATTCCTTTCCTGTACACTGAAAAAAAGGTATCTGAGTAGATGTAAATGTAGCATAATAACATCTGTGATAGTAACAATAAAAAAAGTCGTTTTGTATCTTGAATGTATATAGTTGTGAAGATAATCTGCATTTGTTCAAAACAAATTCTGCATTCTTTCTTAACAAGGCTGTCAATCAATCACATTTTTTAGCTTTTCGACTGTTACTTTCTAAACAATCTCTGCCTGCACGTCAAACGAAGAACTTTAAGTTCATGCTAACGATGGTAAGTTGCTATAAAGTAGAACAGTATAATTTGAAACTAACGTTAGCAAGTGGCTAGCGAGTGTTACAATCATAGACTGTATATAAAGATGGACGACATGACAGTTGCCCTAAAGTGAAGCCAAAACTTTTTGATCCCCCTATGATGGCTATAGGTCATAAATCCCGCAGAATCGGGGATTCTCATCGTATTTTTTTTTCTCCCCACACCTGACTACTTGCGCGTGTCCAACTAAAAAACAACAGCAACACTCACGACACACAATGATTTAGATTGGCAGTTGCTATGAGATGCAGACAGCGTTCGTCACCTGCTTTTGGACCTTAACCTTAAGAATTAAAACAACTTCTTTTCTTTTGTGGCACCAAGTGATAAAATACACAGTCCTCTTTTTGAGTGGCTCAGTTTTGCCCACTGGCTGTCATGTTTGTTGTGTCTGTGAGCCCAGCGCTGACCATCGGACCTTGCGAATATTAATAATCATTCCTTGACTGAACTGCACGTCACTCTGGTCATGACGTAATTATTCGCCTTGTCACAACAACTCCAGAGGCAAAACCTATACATGTCTGCTTTGAACTTCTGGCATGCTTGGCTGGTCACAACAAAATAATGAATTCACTTGTGAAACTAAAATGCACCAAGGAGTATTTTCTACCCCAAACTTGTTGATGCCTTGGTAAATGCACATTACAATATCTTCTGTTTATTGCTTTTGTCCCCTGTGGGTGTGAGTGCATCTAGACAAATGATGGATTGCATGAATGGATTGCAACACTGCACCGAGGTCACATATTGTAACATGTCTGCAAGCAGATCTGCTGCAGGACTGAAAATCACATGCTATCAAGCCACAACAGCCCAAACACAAATGATAACATTCAGGACCATTTTATACCAAACATTTTTTGCAAAAAAATGCAATTTGTCTGCATGCTGCCCCCTTGTGTTTTTCGTTTATTTGTGTGGGTGACAGCTGGGGAATCGCTTTGTTTTTAAGCACAAAAGCTGTCTGCTGAAGCACACAATTTGTCAATTTGGTTCGGATGTAAGTGTGTGTATGTGTGTGTGTGTGTGTGTGTGTGTTGTGAGCGGGGGGCATACACTGGCACAAATATGAATGTGTGCATGAGAATGTTTTGTGAATGTGTGTGTTTGGGTAAGCAAGCAGCAGAGAAGTGGATTCTTATGTGACAAGATAACAAAGTTATTCATGTAGTGGGTTTACATAACAATGTGTGTGAGGGTGTATGTGTGTGTGTGCGTGTGAGAGAGACACACACATGCACACAGAGACGGAGAGAAGCTACATTGCTCATGGGCCTGGTTAGTTCTGCAAATGCAAAGGAAGCTGGGTAATCAGGGCCCAGGGAGAGGACATTCCTAGTTCCTCTCTTACTGCGAATGACGGGAAAGGGCTGTCCCAGAGGAGTGCCCTCCCATCAGTAGCTGTGATGGCTGATGATATCACTTATTAGAGGTCACAGTAAAGAGCACATACTGCTGAAAGGGACAGAGTGGAATTAAACAAAGACAAATGTAGTTAAAGTGGCTTCGACTCCTTAGAAGGGCAATCAATACTAATGCATTTTTTCTCACCTTTGCTTAATCCCAGTATAGCAATAAGCAACAAATGCCACTGCTACTTCTGTAAACAAATAGTTTTTTCTCTGTGGGCTGTTAAATCAAAAATCTATTATCACCCTTTTCTAATGGAATCCAGTCTATGCACATGATACAGGAGCACGCATATGCATGTGCACACCTGCATGTATGCATTTACATATGTATCCTAGTGTGTGTGTGTGTGTGTGTGTGTGTAGGCACCTGAGCAAATGCATCCCCTTCATTCAATTAGTGGGAGCAAAGTTATAGTTCTGCTACAGTTTTTCGTCTTTTTAAGAATGTATTTAATTGTAATTGTCACACGTTTACACAGCACAGCACACACAGTGAAATTTAGACTGCATTTAATCCATCCTAGTGTTAAGATCCTCCCAGTGGCCAGCGATTATATATACAGCGCCCGGGGAGCAGTGTTGGGGACTGTGTACAAACTGGCACCTTTCCAAGTAGCAGTCCACACTCTGTACTTGGCACGTTCTGGGACTTGAACCGACGCCCCTCTGGTTCCCGAGCCAAGTCCCTACGGACTAAGTTACTGACGCCCACGATTTAAGTCAAATGACAAAAACAACCTTTGAGTTGGTTCAGTCAACGCCATCGTCGATTGTTTGCATGCTTTGGCTGTCAATCAGTCTTTCAATCCACGCAGGACTCTGACTGTTTACGAAGGAAAGAAACATGCCATTTACCTTAACTGCGATCATGGACTAAAAACAGAACTTTGGAAAAGACAGAATATCATATGTTGGATGAACCTGCTTAGCCCGCTGACTCCTGTCAAACTTTAAATTACGCCAAATAGGACTGTGCTGCAGGTGAAATGCTGTTAGCTCGCTGATTTGATGATGGGACATTCGGAAAGGAGTCATATCAAAAAGTTGTCTCTTTTAAGCGTCTTTTCGGATGTTAATTAATCTAAACTAGTTCCCCCTGCTGATGTTCCCACATGAAACAGGATGTTTGGTGGAATACTAAAGTTAGCTTTCGCTCTGATGTCGAGCATCACTCACCTACTCCCTCACCCCCACTTATGGAGGAGGTGCAGGAAGAGGAAGACTTGCCCAGTGGAGGATTTATTCCCCTGTGTCAAGCCATATACAGTATATACAGTATATATACTGTATCAGCAGAAGAAAAGAGCTCCCTATGATGTTGGGAACGTGGTTGATAACTAACATCGCACTGGCCCATGTTGTTGCTGATAGTGCTATTTGGTAGATCTGCAGGCTTCTTTCAGTGAATTTATTCTTTATGTCCCAGGAGTGCAAAAACACATCAGTGTGAAAAATTCTTATTTTAAAGGAAGTAAACATATATATGCGAAATAGACATACATACACATACGTTTGATATAACTGGGACTCAAACAACATGGGCCTTTTACGGAATATTTAAGAAACATCCCACTCTGATTATTACATCATACATTTACGTAATTTCCATGCAATACAAACTATTACCTAGAATGTGATATATAGATATTGCTTCTGTATAATGTATAACTGCTGTTTTACTTTGTAGTTTTCCTGCTTTCTTTGAGGTTTATGTCATCAATTTCAGCAGTGAAATTAAAGTGGCAATAAAATTGACTGCTTGAGCATTATTGCATTGTGTATTGTATATTTGTATGGAATGCTTGCCAAGGACACATCCCACAGAAATGTAATACCACATAAATGTAATATTAAATTTCAGTGGCCAACTTTCCAGTCAACAGAACCTACTTTCTTCTCTCAAGTTATTACATTCTGCTGAAGAGACCTAAAGCGAACACAGCAGAGAGGTGGGAAGATTATGATCATAAAAATGTTGATAATGATGAAGATGACTATAGTCTTCGTCCTTAGGCCGTATGACTATTTACATTACGTCAGAAGTTCGTGCTGTGTGGGTGCCAGAGTGATGAGACCGGTTGGGTGTAATCCGGGCTGACACTCGCCCACATCTTCTTTCCCTAACTCCATGGCATCAACGTTCACGTGGTGCCTCACAGGAACACATAGGGAACAGAAAAATTACAATGAAAAGAGGAACAGACAGACACACGGAGGAAAAGAGAGTTACACAAACACAAAGGAGTGGTTCTGCTAAGTTGTTAATAATATAAAAAATATATATATATAAAGGATTTAAAACTCCATGCATTAACAAAGCAGCTAATGCAGTGTAAACAGATTTGCTATGCTTTATAATGCAGCTTATAAAAATGGAAAAAAAAAAAGGATCTGTCTTCTCCAGATGTAGAGAAGGAGGTGAGGCTAGATAAGAAGCAGTGTTTACTGAAGACAAAAACATAAAAGGTGATACAAATTTCTCTCAGCGCACCCTTCTCAGAACCTGATTATCTCTACCACGGCTCCATGGGAAATGAACAATTCTCTTCCCTGTTCTTCCCCCACTTCCCCTCTTCCAACGCCTCCTAACCCTCCTAAATGCTTCTCCCAAATCCCTGATGGCCAAGCTTAGTGCTCCACTGTTTCAGGATGGATATTCAAATAGGAAAACATGAATTAATGGTTTGAAGATCATTGCTCTGGTTTCCTGTTGCCCACTTTCTCCCCCCTCCCCCCGCTATACCACTAGCGGTTAACACAGGAAGAAGGCATGGATGTGGTTTCAGCTCGTGATTCTATTTACACTGAAGGGAAACATAACAAGACAAAAAAAATCTAAAGCCCTGCTTGCAGCACCTAGAGGCTGCAGTGTTCATTACACACAGTCCTTTGTTCAAACACTATGTTGATCATTTTCCTGACAAGAGACCTTTTACAGTTGGGACTGTCCTCTTTCAGAAGCAAAAGCAGAAGCAGTGTAACTTTGCTATTATGTCACTATACATAGAGGGAGAAGGTTGGCATCATGCACCTTCATGTTTGATTTCAGTGGCCATTTTGTTTGACCTACAGTCAACATTGACTTTCTTTTATCCGCAAAATCAACGTCCCCTAACGCTACCAGTGAACGCAATCTTCACCTAATCCTAGAGCTGCGTTGATTCATTTTCTTGGCCACTCGGGGGCAGCGAAACAAGCTGAAAGCACATCAAATATTTTCACCTCAAAGTTCTTGTAGTGAACGGAAGAGAAGATAATTGCCTATTAACACACCCTGCAGACACAAAGAAACAGAATTAATTTTGGAGTCGTATTTCTGGCCACCTGATTAATGTAGTCTATGTTTTTGCTCGGTTTTGTCTTTGGTTTCAGAGAAAACCAAAAAAAAGCTTTAAAATAGACTAAAACGCTCTACAGAACGAAATTGGGTGTTTCACAAGTCAAAGTCATTTGATCCATTATTAATATAATAATACTGATTAGTGCAGCTTGAACACAGTAGTTTTAGTTGCCTAACCAGACCTTAACCATAGAGCAGCTCAGAAAACATTTATGTAATTAATATTTTGGATAGTTCATACAGGATGTTTTGAACGGCACTGACAAGCGACTTATTTTACTGTTTAGGTATGAAGAATTGTTTGCTTGTGTGCAGTCTGAACTACTTCTGGATAACATCCCACATTCAGCCATCAAGTTTAGGTCTAATAAAACTGCCACAAATTATTTCTGCAACTCAAATTGATTTTCAATAGACTTTTCAAATGGCTGCTTTACCCTCCATTTGAGAAAGCTTTCTCTTGTTTCTGAAGTGGGTTACAACGTTCACCCACTTTGGATTCACACTAACAATGGACGCATGTATTTTCCTCACCTAGAAATGCTTTCCACACTTTGTTATGTGTTGAACAGAAATGGAAAACCTATTTTTGTGTAAAAATCCCACCCGAGCAGCGATCTGAATCTTGCCTCTGCCGAGTGAATGGTGCAAGAACACCAACAGCACCTCGCTCTCTGATCCACCGTCCGATACTGTTGGATAGATTGGGAATACAAAGAGAGAGGAGGAGGGTAAACTGACACTGGTTTAAAGACTTTGGTTCGCTTCTTCTGCATTAATGACAAAATATGTATAAGAGAGATGAAGTTAAGATTGTGAGCTGGATCAAAGCCAACATCCCTCCAGAATATGAAAGATCTGCAACACCTGCAGGCTCCGATAAAAGAGAAGTGGAAAAGGAGTTGAGAGGTAAGGGTGAGGTAGGGTTGTGGAAATTAATTTTGGTGCAGAACCTTTTATCGGCTTGACAGTTTTGCAGCAGCCGGCCTTGGCTAAGGCTGCTGTCTGTCATGTCTTTTGGAGGTTAGATAAGCCTTGCATCTCCAGCTCACTAACAGCCGCTGAATGATAGGCAGGATAAGCAGATACTACCACTTCTGCAGCTGCCAGGCTGCTGTTTGATCAATGGATGCGACATTCTCGCATCCATACACGTTACTTGCAAAAATGACGGGCAATGACACCTTTTCACAATGCATTTCCTTTCCTCTTTGTAGAGAAATCGCTATAAATCTCTATCAAAAAGGCCCATTATCATTGCTGCTTGAAACTGAGCTTATCCAGAAAGTGGAATATGGATGAGCAGCTTGAGATGAAAGAAAGGAACGCTACAGACGAGATCCAGCTGATCACAGGAAAGAACATTTTAACATTTCTTATTCATTTGAAATGGATTGTCTCATCTCCCACTGTACTCTGCTCTACAGAGCCTACAATACGTTTATGTTTACCTGACAAGGTTCTATGTGGCCGTGTGAATTACAGTATGACTCCATTTTTCAGGACCAAAAGCAGGAAGTAGCGTGACGCTGCTTGGGTCAACAAATCATGTGACTTTTCCCACAGACAGTAACGGAGGTTTCTTTTAACCATGACCTAGTTGCCTAAACCTAACCAAACCGTAATCATAGTGATAGCAGATCAGAAAATGGAAACATGAATAATGCTTGCACCGGCCAATTGTTATGGTTTTGGAAGGCAGTAAGAAATGAGGGGGTCGTTTTTTATTTATCTTTTTTATTTTTTTAAATCATTTCCATTTGACAGCATCTTCATTGCTCTCTCTCTCTCTCTACATTTTGGTTTTGCCTTCTCTTAATAATAATAATAATAATAATAATAATAATACTGTTCGCCGCAGCTTGCAGTGAGCCAGGTCATCGAGTGGCAAGCAGCTCACCATAGAAGTGTAACGGTACGCCCAGTACACACGGAGAGAGAGACTCAATAGCACGACTCAGAGACGGAACGATGATGATGATGGTATACTTTACTGAGTAAAGTAGGAAATCAACAGGACATACAGAACATACAGGGGGGAAATCCAAGGGCAGGGTGGGGTCACGGAAACAAGGTCGAGGCACGGGTAGGTACTCAGCGTAGCGGCAAAACAGGTAGGGATCAGGCGAAGACGGAGTCTGGATCGAGGAAGCCGGGGAATCAGGAACTCGGACAGGGACAGACAACACACAGAATATATACACCAGGAAGTGGGAGGGGACAACGAGGCACAGGTGGAGACAGCTGGGAACCGGAACTAGAAACAACAGACACAAGAGGGAACATGCAGTTAACAAAATAAAACAGGAAGCACAAACACAACACAAAACATCTAACGAACGGGACGGGACCTGATGAGAAAAGAGTCCAGGAGAAAGTGAAGACAAAAATGTGGAGAAACCTAAGGTTTCCAAAGAAGTTGATGATGGACAAAAAATGGTGGCAAACTTCATGCTCAATATAACACAGTGTTTCAATCCATGTGATAGCGTGTCATATTCTGCAGGTTAAAACAGTGACACGGATGTGTAATAATACTAATTCTAGGGCTGTTTTAGATTCAATGTTCTTGTTTTATGCTAATTATATTAAATCCTGCCATGAGAATGTGTCGCTAATAAATGGCATTGTTTCAGACATCAGTTGTAATATTTGTTTTTGCAAATTAACCCTAATCTTAACTTCAATACTATCTGTAAAGAACTTTTCAACCTGGGTGTGGAGCCTGGTTAAACATTTGTCTACACCAATAGTCCTTTTGTTAGTCCTATCTGAATACCTTTCAATGAAATCAAATTGCAGGCAACAAACCAAACACTTTTGTCTAGACTATATTTAAAACGTATAAGAGAATATGGGATTTTCACTAAAGAAGGTAATGATGTCATTGTTATTGTTGGTCTATAATGTGTTTGTGTTTTTTTTAATAATAATTTTTTTTACATTGTTTGTTACAGCATAGACATACAGCATTTCCACCTGGTGGCAGTAATGCGATGAATAATAATACACACACAGGTTCTTTCAACTTCTACAACATTATCTACAGGTTAGCAGGTCATGTTTCTAGAGACTTCTGAAGTGTAAGGGAGTCTGTCCATGAACATCAGTGGCAACCAGTCCTGACAGTGCAGGTAGTTTAATACTGTTTCCAAGGAAACGGTAAGACATCTGAAGCATGTCCGCAGAAATGGTTTCCGAAAGCATGACCATGGATCAGATCGGCTCAGATTGAGACTCCCTGTGAGTGCACTCAGGCACGCCTGTCAATGAGTCTTATTGCCTGGGTTTAGTTCCGTGTGGATTTCATTATGGACCAACCATTTCCTGTTAAGGGGTTAGATTAGGTCAGGCTGGATATCCAATCAGTGCGGATCAGCTCAAAAAACATCTCTGAAAAGCTTACGGCGAGTCATCATGATGGCTGCCATCCCCGCTGTCTCAGCGTCGTTGTCATGAGCAGCAGCGTCAAGTTAAAGATTTGTTGGGAGCCAACAATTGCAACATTTCAATATCTGCTTTGATCTGCATATGATTTACACAAACAAAATGATGTTCATAATTTCATATTTATCGTCATCCTCATCTAAATGTTCCTCCCGATTATCACTCCAGCATCCTCATTAACGTTCTCGTTATCAACTCCTGTCAGAGGATTAACAACACGCAAGATAATTGTGTGTCTGTGCGGATTGGTGATGATTGCTGCAGTGTTCTGCTCTGCACTTCCAAACAATCACGTCGCAGTAAGTGTTGACAATTTTCCGACATCACTGGACTGACAGTAGCTCCAAAACCCCCAGATGCAGATCATTTAGCTGAGAGTAGTGACGCAACGAAAGAAGCTCAAAGCCAAAAATGTAAGCATGGGCCTAAAAAGTCCTCCACTTAATTAATACATCAAATATATTCTAGAGGACTATGTGATAACTTATTAGTAGACTGCATAGCTATTGATAGGCAAAAGCTATAAAGATCTATCAGGTTCAATGGCAACTCGATTTTGTACAGTCACATTCACGCCTTGTGACCCTCTAGAGGAAAGGGAAACGTCCGCAGTGCTACTGAGCTGGCAGTCCCTCTTTAGATGGAAAGCTGTGAAAATCGAGGTAAATATGTTTCTGTTTGTTGTCAGAGCATTTAGTAACACAGTAACATTCGCGACTGCATTGCACCATCTCGTCATTGTTTTGGTCGCTCCCCCTGTGGTAGCAGAAATTCTGCCTTGGCAGAAAAGAAAAAACCTTAAGTTAGAGACAGATGGCCACACACTATTACAGGCATGGCAGGAGTGAAGCAGAAGTCACATGTAAAACCAAAAAACAAAACAGCCAATTGAACGGTGTACCTTATGGAACTGAAGAATCCTGTTTTTTACAGATTAATAATAGTTAAAAGGATGATAACACATACATATTTTCAGATTCTTATACACATATAATAATCTTGTGCACCTTAAGAGACTTCTCTACACATCTGAAGGGACAATTATATAAAGTGATCTCTCCCACAGAATGAATTAATAAAAAGTGTTGTGAAAGGCATTTACCTACCTGGGGAGCAGAGTTATAATCTATCACCCTGACAGAGCAAGGGATGATGTGTTATTGGTTTATCGGTGCAACAGGTAGGCAGAGTGACAGATACAAATGAGGATGACTAATGCTCTCTCTAATATCACACGATTAGATCAAAACAAATATTAAATGCCATGTCATATTTATACCTGTGAGTGAAAACTCTCAGGAGTAATAATACCATTACTTGCCGAGACATAAAACGCGTACGTTTTCTGCACTGTTTTATAATGAATAGCATACAGTACACGCACCTGATATGTGAACACTGTTTACCTATTATTTTGCAATTGAGGTTTAGAGGCAAGTTGCTTTGCATGCAGAAATGTAGCAGTAAGAGTACAGGATTATTATAATTTAAATGGAGTCGACTCATCGACCTCAGCACTGTGAAATGTCTCTAAGGCAATGATGATGCTGCATGCGATCTTTATATCACAGTGTGTTGTTGAGTCACAGGTGTTTAGGCTGCCATGCATGACAATCTCTGAGGCATTATAGCCTTTGAAGTGCTAAATGTGCCATTTTAATTACAAAACTGATGAGTTGCTTTCCAGGGTGAAACAGAGACTATATGCAGCAGAAAAATAAAAACATTTGAGGATTTACTGTAGTTTAAAAATCGCAAAACAACCTCTTTACATGCGTCTACCTATGGTTACGGAATGACGGCGGCCATTTCTCAGTCGCAGTTGTGGTTTTAGCGCAGTAATATTTTTTATATTAACAACGGATGGAACAAAAACAGCATGCATGTCAGAGGGCTCACTCCTGTGACAAACCCACAGAGAATCATGACCCTGCTCTGCGCTTCTCAGCTCTACAGATCAGTTCAAGTCTTTCAGCTCATTGTTTTGTTTTTTCCGGCCGACAACTTTGTTTTGGTTCATCCTCTCCAGCTGAGGCAGACAGACAAAGTGAGATGGTGAACATAGTGCAGCATTTAGCAACTAAAGAGCCAGATATTTCCTGTGTTGGTGGTAACCAAAACGGACCTAAAAGGAGAGTGAGTGTTTACTTGCATTCATCCCTTCGTCCAAAGCACGAGTCGAATTGAATGATAATATTTCTCCTTATCATAAAAGGTGAACTTTTTTCTGCTGCCCCAAGTGGCCAAAAATGTGACATGTTTAAACTTAAAATAGTTAGATGTTTTATTATGCTCATACGCATTTTTGCCAAGAGTTAGCTGAGAAGGTTTATACTAATCTAGTTTGTTGAATAGACGGCTACAGCCAGCAGCTGGTTAGCTTGTCTTAGCATGAAATATAGAAACAAGGGGAAGCGGAGAGCCTGGCTCTGCTCAAAGGCAACAAAATCCAATCTCTTAATTAACGCGTTATATCTTCTATTCTTAAGTCCTGATCAGTATTGTTAAAACGACAATTTGCTATTTTACAGGGAGTTATTTTAGGGACAATTTCTCGACCGTGAGCTGCTGCCAGGCAACCAACCATGAAACCGGGAAGTCACTGCTCTCTGCCGAGTTTACGTTTACAACAAGGAGCTCCATTCGTCACACTGCTTTGACAAGTACCAAAAAACAAAAGTACTCTCACCAGATCACCTTTCAATGTAAATGATCTGAATGTGCTACGCGAGTCAGTTCTGAATTACTGTAAGTGTGTGGGAGGTGAGAAGCTGACTCTTTTGGGGTCAACTCTCCATCGTGAGACATCATCACTGTGCCTCAGGCGTGTTCCTGGTTAGAGGTGGCATTTTCTTTCCTCATTATTGCCGCCTACACTTCCTCAACTGGATGGAAGGAGATTTAAGGAGATTAGAAGTGATGTAACGTCTTGTGACATCCTATCCTCGACAGCATCACCCGGGGTGTAGGCCGGACACACAAGCTCCAGCACTCTCACACTCACACAAATAGGGCCTACACGTCTGGGAACCACAGTGTCACAATGCAGGGACGGCAAGCATGGGAACCGTGATGAATAGGAGTCCTTTGCAAAGCACAGACATACACACGTTACCACACCAACCTACACTAATATAATAACAAGTGCCTCTGATATAAAGCCAGGGGTTATTAGTGGTAATCAAACACATGGCAGTGTAAATCACAATTCCCAAAGGAAATATTGTTTTATTTTTAATATATAAACAAACATATTTGCAGCACTGTTTATTGGCTTTATATTTAGCATCATATACCCAGAGTCAATTCTCAAATAAGTCTATTTTGAAATTAGACTCAAACTCACAGTGATGAGTTTTTCTATAGGATATCACAATATCGAATGTCCCAACATGCAACACACACGTAACCTAATCCTAAACTCTGTTGTAGGATTAATGTGGTTTCTTTCATTCATGACGCCTCCTGCTGACTCCCTTCAGTGACAGACCAGCTTTACTGCAATGCAGCTGCATTTTAAAAAGTTAGCAAACTGCCTTACAATTACGCCTCCACACAGTACTTCTCAGACAATTTGGTCAGAATTATCAGGTCAGCACAGCACAGGGCTGCAGGACGTGCGATGGGTCAGATGCAGTTAACTGTAAATTATCTTAGGACATTATTATAAAAGCTCAGTGCGGATGTTATTATTAATTTAGTAGTTAATTTAACATGCTATACTGCTGCTAACATGTCAGCTATAATAGGTTATATAGTAACCTATTATAGGTACATGCTATTTTTTCTTCATCAGGTATCTAATTCTGTTTATTATTATTCTGTTCTCAATTCTTTAAGGGCCATTGTAACTGATAATAATAATAATAATAATAATAATAATACGATATTCATATTAAATAATTAAAGTGTAATACAGTGAAACAGTGATATCTTCTGAGACGATTATCGTACAGTGAACATCACATAACCAAACCAACTGCAACCATAAACAACATTATTTATCTCTCTTCACAATGATCTTTTGAGTGTTAGCTATTTATCATGGGATATTACTTTGAAAGGTAGTCTGTTGAAAAATATGCTGTGTTAAATACAGTAGAGCTGACTGATTCGTTTACTGTAAAACGACACAAACAGCATTATTGACATCCGTCGTTCCCCTGTGGGCCGGCCCAGTGTTGTGTTTGCCTGGAAATCAATATTTGACCCTTGGCCCAGTATCTGACATTCAGCATGACTTTGGTAATTCTATCTACACAGCTCTTAATGCTACCCCCCCACCTCTGCTGCTTACACTTCAACTATAACAGATATGATTTTCAATGAGAAGTCTGGTTATTCTCAACCCTACGACTTAAAGAGCATCCAGCTGGCCAACACAATCCTCTACAACTGAACTCAAAAGTCAATTAAAACCCATCCTTCTTACACGATGACACTAACACTGCAAAGACACACCAGATTGACACTTCTGCAATAGATCTGTTATTTTCACTAGAAGTTCTCCAATGCTGCCTTCATGTCAAATGCCTGATGTTGAATTCCAGTGAACTGCAAAACATCCCTAGTAGGATATGTTGGATTTATTTTGCAGGCTATGACATATCCCCTTCTGGCATTATTACATTCCTGAAAGTGTCAACACAAGCAGTAACAAAAACAGTAAATCTACTGATGTTGGCAGCCTGAGGTATTTACACCTAACTGGATGTGAGCCATCAAACCACCATTTATAAGAGCAGCTCTACTTCTTCACAGTCATGTAAAGCTGTGCTGTGCACTATTGACACCATTTTGAACCTGTAAATTATGAATGTCGTAGGTATCTGGGAGTGTCATTCACCATGAGGGAAAGTGAGAGTTAGTACATAAACAGTATTAAATCTGAATTAAATCTAAATGAATGTACAATGAAGTACATGAGAGAAGCATCTGTTGTACAGAGAGAGCAGAGTTGTAGTATCACTGGATGGAGCACAGCCTTTTAATAGTCGCCACTAACACTTATGCACACACACACACACATTCAAGTATCATCTGCCTCACTAAATCAATGTGAAGAGAAAATTACTATTCTTTATATAGTAACAATAATACCTCAAAACAGAGACACAAAGGCTCTCAATCTGTCCTTTCAATCACCAAGAGACGCCAAGAGGATGTCTGCTGTGTGAAGGATTTACAGCTTTCGGTTCATTCAATAGAGAGGATTCTCTTGAAGTATGAAACAGGTGGCAATGTCAGAAGTCATTACTTTGCTTTGAATCTGTAGTTTGTGGGATTTGGAATACTATGACAGAGATGGGGCGAAAAGGCCATTTGACAGGTTGGGAATGGTTGGGAACAGAAATTATAATAGGCATACCTTTATTGACTACTTGTTATGGGAAAAGGGAAGATAACATGGCAGTTTATTTACCCACTACACCGTCTCGCCTGTCAACTCTACAGAAATCTTCCAATCATACCTCAAACCAGTGACCTCTGCAAAGAAAGGCCACGTACCACCTTGATAAAACAAATCTTTTTCTGACTGATATTAATTGTAAAAATGTACATAGAACAAAGGAGAGAGATTTGATATTAGCATCTTTGAAATTATTCTAATCTTGGCTGACATTTTGTTAGATGTTTAGTTGACTTCAGCATATCTCGCTAAGCAGAAATCTTAAAAGGAAAAACAATCTTCCCCATGTGCAGCTGTGTAGCTCAGTTATTGAAGTACATCTCAATCCTACATCTCTTGTCAAGGGCAGTTTTTAGAAACAGACATGACCAATTGTAAGGTAATTAATGCGGCAAATATATAAATGGACTCATAATTCTGTGTTATTCCGCAATTACAAGGAAGTTTATGTTAGGAATTTCCCTTGAAAAAGCCCTAAATGTATACAGTACCAAATGTGGTAAATCAGTTTTTCTTGTAAAAATATAGTCTGCAAAACAGAACTCAAACAGTCTATATTAACCAATGTGTATCTGTTTAAAAAAGGACCACTCCTCCTATTTTACTAATTGAGATCAGTTATACACTACACTATTGAGCCCTTTCGTGTGTGATTCTGGACAGAGCTTTGTCAAATTTGAGGAAGTTAAACCTACTTAAAGCGAATATATTCTATAGTTTTCTCTATATTCAGCTCATTGTTAGTTATTGCAGGTTTAAGTGATGTCTCCTATGTATCTCGGGTTTTTAGACTAGGGACATTCCAAACAACTACGTTTAAAAAGAAGATTAAATTTAGACTCTATTAATCTTAAAGTAACAAAACATTTAGAAAACAGTCACATCTGTGCACAATTTAATCTACAAAGATTAAACATTGTCTGAAGAAATATTGCGTATATCAGGGTATTTGAAATCCTAAATCACATTTTTCAATAACCGAATCGATCATATATTAAAGGAAATCAAAATGTTCCAATGTGGTGATTGAAGAGTCATGGTTTTGCATCTTCTACTATTATTATGTTGTCATGCAAGTTTGATTTATTGAGCTAGCTGGCGTTAGCCCGGATCGTTGATTCACAACACGCTAGGTCGGTCGCTAGCTTTAGTCTGTAGCATACATGCTAGCTAGTAAGCTATTTTTCGTGTGCTGTTGGCCAATCCGGTCGATCAGGAGAGAACCAGACTGACTGCTGAACCCGGCCACTATTTCGGAAAGAGGAGGTTGTGGCAGGCAAGGTCCGGAAGAACAGCTGATAAGATCCGAGTGGCGACAACATAGTATGTCAATGTGTTATTAAAATGTGTACATAACGACTAATCACGCACATCCCTATTTAAGACTCCACAGTTACACAGGCTTTGCATTTAATATTTGTGGACGTGGATTTTAAATTAAGTGGCTATAATTTATTTCTCTAATCTCTTTCTTGCCAGTCCCCCAGCTTTGTGGAAGTCCGGTACTAATTCGCTGGAATACCCCTTTAATCTATACCCTCAAGAATAGGATTTGTGTGAGCCTGAGCAAATTTCACCACTCATACTGTTAACTGTATACGCATTGTTACTTGGTTTGCGTATATTTAAAGCCAATGTGTATAAATATCAACTCTCTTGAACAAGCAATTCACATATTTTACTGTGACCAACACCTACTCAGTCCAGAAGTGTATTCTCTATCTTCTTCCAAGCTAAAGACTGCAAACAAAGCAAGAAAAGCTTCTAAAATAGGACACATTTGCTGGGCATGGTCATCGATACAATTGCCAAAAAAAGAATACAGTATGGTACATGTGCAGCACACCACCGTCTGCATATCAAACACTCACTCACAGAAGGATCTAAAGGAGAAATAATCTCAACATCCTTCTACATGTGGGAGATGTTGAGTAATGCCAACCTACAAACTGAGGATTTACACTGAAACCTACAAACACATGTAACACACACATACAGCAGCACCGCCTACTGTAGTGTACACATGCACATGCTTGAAGGCTTAATAGCACACTCGCTCGGGCTTTGCTGTAATCTGTAGCTAGCTGCCTCTGGCACTAATAACGTCATGCTGCTTCTCCATGATGAAAACACTGAAAGACATGACACGAATATACCTTGCACACAAAACCTACATATTCTGTACACACGTTAAGACATAAATATGTACTCGGTATGTAAAACCTCATTCTGATCTCTGTCTGTGTTTGTGTGGGTGTACGCTCTTCCATTACATTTCATTTATTTTAGCTGACGCTTTCGTCCAAAGCAACTCACAATAAGAAAGTGTTACGCATGTGTCCCTGTTTGTGACATCATGTCCACGTCTTACATGTATGAATATGAGTGTGCCCGCTTGCATGACCCAGTTTTCTGGGTTTGTGTGAGTAAATGTCTCAGGAGCTTTTTGGCAGCAGATACCGACAGCTAAATGGTATTCTCGTTCCCTCCTCCATCATTCAGAGGCCAAAAACGAGAGCTGAGAAAAACCTCTTCCTCTGACTGTTATCGCAACGTGGTAGAAGTTTGTGAGGGGGGGGTTATTTCATAATCCTTGACTGTGTGTGTGTGTGTGTGTGTGTGTGTTTGTGTGTGTATGCACATTTAAATGGATGTATGTTAGTGTGTTCATATGGTATCAAGCGTGTGACAATTTCAATAAAAGGTGCATAAAGTGACATTTACACACATACACTGTATGCTTGTTCATGTGTGTGTGTCTCTGATGCATGTGCAAAAGAAATGTGTGTCTCCCCGTATGTGTGTGGTCAGGCTTGTTAATATTCGGCACAGTGTGCAGACAGCCTCCTGGCGCAGCGACACCTGGTCATGCCTCAGAGCGTCAGGCCGCTGTGGGACACCTCTGAGAGGCCTTCCCGACAGCCTGACACTGAGACACACACACACACACACACACACACTTTGGTCTGGTTCCTTGGTCATTTTTTTTTAAGATGTTCTTTTGAATATCGGTTTATTTTCTCAGGAAAAAAATGCATGATCACAGTCCCAATCCTAAAAAAAGCTATACAATGTTTTAGGTATAGGTGCATGTGTACGAAATCATTGTATAATTGGCAACAATTACCACATGTTAAATCAAATAACAATGTACAACAAATGGAGAAGTCAAATATTAGGGCTTGTAACTAACAATTATTTTAATTGTTAATTAATCTGACGATTATTTTTCTTGATTAATTGCTTAGTTTTAAAATGTTTTAAAATAACAGTGGGAAAATGGCATTCTCTAAGACTCCAAAACATTAACATTTACTCTCATTTATGACACAGAAAATTGACTCAACTTATAAATCCAATGTGTGCAGATTCATTTTCTTTTGCTCAAATATTTCATTAATCAACTGATCGTTGCCGCTCCGATATACGTTTGTATCTACACATGAAGTGTGTAGGAGAAGTGATGCTCCACTTATTTGTGTCTTATATGTGAATTCATATTGGTTTTAATAGATTCTAACGGTGAGTTTATAAAATGGTGTAAAAAAAGGTGTTTTAGCTGTTTACATTTACAGGTGGTCACCATGTTTGCTTAAACTGGTTGCTAATTGATTTTTACAACAACATTTTAAGCGTACATGGGGATATTATTTGATACTAGAAAGCTAGGAGTATGACTTTCAGCATGAGGATCTAAGAGTTGGACACGGCCATTACATGCATTTTTTTGATGGCTTGCTGGATAGTGTAAGGAGTTCAGCAGTGAACATTAAAAACTCATGTTCGTGAGAAGATGACAATCTTGTACTAAAGCAGCATTGCCAGCTGCGCCTGACAGTACTGTCATACACTAATGCTAATTAACGACACAAAAAGTGTTACTCAGGCAAGTCCATCCTGTCACTTATAATCCTGGAATAATCCAGCTGGAAGTTAAAATAGGCCTTTAGCCAACTCAGTGTTTACCTTGCTTATCTTGCAGACAATGTTTGGTTGCTTTAGATCATCAGATGTAATGATTCATATGAAGATAAAGTTCCAGAGAAAGGGCAGACGAGGACTGAAAATGGCACACAACTTGGACACCTCTGCGGCTTCGCTGTGCGAGAACAAAGAAACTGAAACTTGATTGTGCGATATTATGTATAAAACGTGGACATCTTACTTTAGAGGTGATTGTACCCCTTAAGTGTGAGTAGAATCCTGAAGAACAACAGCACCACCGATTAAAGGATCCCCTGTGTCTTGACAACTGCACGTACGCCTCAGAAGTCAACTTCAGTTGGAGGAGCTTCACATTTAAAGCAAAGGACGTAATTAATATTCTCATCACTAAGAGGAAGTTTGCCAAGTTGCAGAGCATCAAAGAAGAATCAATCTGCACCTCCACTGTGGAGATGCAGGTTCCAGGGCTCTGCTCCAATGTATTAAAATGGACAAAGTATTTATCACCCAGGTTTTAACTGTATAGCCTCTGCAGCAATGGTACTCAACTGCCTCTTCCTCCAACTCCCTGTGCCTCACACATACCAATACCCCCTTCATCTCACACAGACGTACGAGCACAAGGGAGCACAGATGATCCCATCATGTGGTAAAAGGCAAAGAACATTTTCTTTATTCACACTTTTTTACATAACCTTATTATTCCATCTTAAAAACCACTCAGCAGATTGTATTATGCATAAATTATGCACACAGGTGATCATTTTTCTCATTAGTTTTTTTTCCCTGTCAATGAATGCACAACGCAGATGCTAAGATTGGAGGTGCTAATGTAAAAATTCAAAGTAGACAGGGGGTTGACATAATGGAAATACATCCAGTCAGGAATAATTTGTCGTAACGAAGAGTCATTCAGAAAAGTGAATCAGTGAAACCTGTTGATCCAGCTCAGTTTTCAGGTGTCTATGAAAGTCTCACGTTTAACAAATAGCATGCATCAAATAATACATTTAGGTAATAATGTGTTTATGTGGGCATAATTCAATGGTACAAAAGCTATTTCATGCGCTAAAACAAGCCTTCATTTAACAGTCGTAGCCATTGTAGCCCAGTCCCTGTTCACAAGCTTTGATCTGCACATGTCCAACACAAGAACTGCAGAGGATCTTTATTTGTAATTCACCTCAACCAACTATGTTCCAACAAACCTTCTACCTTGAGTATTTATGGATGAAGACGAGCAAACCTAAACGTTTCATGCAATAACTTATCAGGACAAAGAACAAAAGCAGATTGTTTTACTACAACTACTATCGAGAACTGATGTAGAAAGTTGACCTTTTAACAGAAGGAAATATTGACACTTATAGCTCCATTCAGCTTACGCCCTCTAAATTCAGCCATTTTTTCCTCAGTCTTTCCATCCTCATCGAAATCGCCGTCCTACTTTCTTCTTCCTGCAGTAATAAGCTGAACTGTCTCATATGCATGCATATATGTGGACTCTGTTTGGATGGCAAATTGAATAAATGAAGGTTATGGATATCCACATGCTACAAATGATGACTCACACTGTGGCCACAGTGTGCGGAAACTTTAATATGTAAAGGAAAGAGACATGACACTAATTAGCACTAAACACAAAGGCAATCCATCTAAACCAAGACATCTGCAGAATTCAATATATGGCCTTTTAATGTTTAAATCAGTCTTGTATTATTCATCTTTACTCCCTATTAAGAACAAAAGATCACATTCAAATGTCATCATGTACCCAATATTTGTGTTGTAATATTGATATCTGTAATGTAGTAATACCGCTCTTGTGGGAACTATAACATTGTGTTAAGTATTTGAATGTATTTTTAATGGCAGTAGTTGTAGATGAACAGTATTTTATAAGCTTTTGGGAAACACAGGCCCATGAAGACTTCAATGATTGTGGTTGACATGAACTTCGGAGGTCAAAGTACAATATTTTTAGGTGTAAAATTAATGCATTTTTGAAAAAAGTGGCTTCCCGGTGAGCTAACCAATGGTAGTTGTGGAGTTTGAGTTTTTCAATGCAGTGGACAATGTGTCAGAGGGGTGAGAGGCAGCAGGGAGAGAGCAAATGCAGAAGATCCAGGACAACAAAAGCAGTTCAGTGATTTTTGAAGACGTGATGAAACAAGCTTGCAGATTCCAGATTTCAGGTGTAAGGGTTTCAGGTTGGAGGTTTCAGAGGTTGGGAAGCAAAGGCATAAAGCATCATTGACATTCTGGTCGAGAATGAGTGGGAATTGGCAAGTATAGATCGGTATATACTGCAGGGCTTAGGGAAAGTGGAAACGGGTGAGCAGATGGGCGGGGAGGTCATGTGATGGGAATGGCGGGAAAGGGGAGTGAGGTGACTGGGGCCGGTAGATAAGTCTTAGACATCTGGTGGACAGGCAGAGAAATGGCAATAAAGGGGCCTGGGGAAGTGTGAATGTGGCTGAAATGAGGGACAGAGAGGCAGAATCAGCAAAAATACACAATTGAAGTGGACAAACTTTCTGTTTCACTTCCAAATAGTTATTTAGTTGATTGGGTTCAATTGGGGTTCTGTTTACAACCTGTGTGATCATATACCCACTTGTGCTGTTTGTGATTATGATATCCTATGCAGCAAATTTAGAAATGAAAGGCAAGTTTATTTGCATAGCACCTTTCAACAACAAGGCAATTCTACATGCTTTACCTCAGACACAAAAGTCATTCAGAAGAGCAATATAAAAGATAATAATAATACAAAAAGCCAAAAAAAGAAATTGCAAAAAATTAAAGAGGGAGAAAAAAAACAAGCTAAAATTGAAGAAAACAGATAAAACATAGACCATGAGAAACTTTTCTAATTAGTTTCATCCTTCTGCAAAATGAACGAAAAAAAGGGAAGTCTAATTATGATTCAGGTGTCAGTGTTTTTATTACTATTGCCAAGTGGAAGCCTGCAAAGTCCTGCATGTTTGGCTATACTAACGGTAGGCATGAGACAGGTAGACAGATACAGACAGGGACACAGGCAGACACAGAGGTAGACAGAAAAAGGTACTATTCACACACAGAGACAGTTGTCTCTATCAATAGCTGCACAAAGCAGAGTAGACTTCCCATCAGTTCAGTCCTAAGGGAGCGGAGGACAGGGAGCATGAGAAAGACTGAGTGGATCAGAGTGGGAAGAGACAATAACTCTGTCTCAGCTGATCGATACACTCTCAGAAGATCGATCATCGTCGTCCCCTCAGCCACTAGATGAGCAACCTAACCCAAAGGCTCTGAGCCCAAAGCCTTGACTTCAGACAGGCCTCAAGTGTGACCCCTGTGATGACTCACTCTGGACCAAACACTGCCGTCTCAAATCCAACCCAACATTTGGCTGAGGAGTCACAGATACTTTCAGTAGGCTGGGTTGAAAAGAAACACCAACTGCCTGCCACTTGCTGGTAAACTTGTATCCATGTTGTTTTTAATTAAATCACTAATCTGTATGTGTATGTGGAGTTACATTAGACAACACTTGGGAATCAGTTGGATTATGGATTTTTTGGTTTGCGGCATCTACTGCTGTCCTGCTTGATAAAACACATCTGCGCTGTCCAGTAGTGACCTAATGTAAAAAAAAGGAGCGACCACTGCCTTGCACTGGTAGAGAGAGGAGACATTGCCGGTTCTTTACTAATGTCTGGCTAAGAAAGATGACAAGCAACCTGTGGATCATGTGTGCCGATTTATCTCTTCCCCACCCCAGCACAGATGGGTAAGGACAAAGTGGACATAGCAGGGGTTCAGTACCACCTGCGGCTGACCATCATGAGCATCGAGCAACAGGCCAACTCTGAGTTTCTCTATCAAGCCATTACTGTAAGCCTTCAAGTCCGTTTGGCCAGGCTCTGGAGAATTAAAGCTCGCTGTGATGCAAAATGGAGTCGGGAGTGGAGACAGTGAAGGCGTCACCTGATCGGCTGACACATCAACAGCCCCAAAGGAATATCCATAATTAGCTTGAAAAAGATGCTCTAAAAGCATTTTAATTAAATCAAAACAAAATAATCCACACAGGGATCTTCAATCTGCAAAGTAATAAAGATAGCTACTGTATAAGCTCTCTTACACACACAGACACACACACACACACACATAAATAAAAATTATTGTATATAATTTATATTATGTTAGGTATACCTATTGTTGATTTCTATAAAGATTCTGAGTCATTTCCTAGAATAGGTAAAGATGTTTAGCTGTACATGTTTCTTACAAGAGGCCCATGGTCTCCACAGAGACTTGAGTCTGCAACAATAGTTCCATACACATGACTGCTAAACTGCAGGGAAACACACATTTATTTATTTGACCATTGCAGTGTTGGTGAGCTACAGACTCAAAAATACAAGTTCCCACTTGATTTATTTCTTTGGAAAACGCATCATCACCTGTCATTTATGGGAAATAGACCAGGGTGGAGAATCCTGGATTTGCAACGTTTAGATGCATGTCAATAAATCAAGCAACTAATACAGATGCCCCTCAAAGCTACACGTGTTTTCGAGACCCTGTCGTCAAGGGTCGAAGGGGTCAAACACTAGAGAAATCTAAGGGCTGAGTTTGGGATTGTCAGAGCCTATTTCTCACTGAACACATCTCCTCACATCAATCAACATCTCTCCTTCTCTCTCGCTCCCCGGGAGTAGGCTTTTCTTTGCCCTCTAACAGTGATACATAAAACCACACAAACACATAAACACTCACACGTACACACTCACACAACAGAACACTTAAGTGCGGCTTTCCCATTGCTCCTGCCCACACGAAGTTGGATGTCAGCTCTGATTATCAGCACTGTCCGCTGCTTGCTTCAGGAGATTCTATTTTAGATCTGTTTTTCCTCTTTGCAAGTGAGCGCACAAACACAGGCTTTGCTGAGACTTGTCATTTCAATAGTATCTGTTTGAATCTGTTCATACAGATTGGGACACTATAAGAAATGCACTGCTTTGTTCCCACACTTGGCCTGAAAGTGGCTGTTGGGTGTGCAGCTTCTGTGGCTATTTACATTTTTTGTCCACATAATGTATGCTTCGCTTTCCACCCATAACGTTCAGGCGTATTACGGGGCGAAATATATCATTTGTAAAATTCTGAGTTCTTAAAGACTCGCCATCTGTCACACAAGTAATATGCAATCTTTACATAGTTTTGAATAGATAATGGCTAATTGTGCCGTGTCGAGATATAGCAAATGTGCAGCTCTTTGAACAGTGAAAGATGGAGGGCAATACAATTTTTTCCTTATTATTGATCTGATGATTTGTTTTACTACAGGTCAACTGCGGTGATGAGACCAGACCGAGGAACCAAGACATGGGAAAAGACATAGAGATAAAACTGCATGTGGCAGGGAGAGTGTATATATGTGAAAGCAGTGACAAATGCACTTAATTTCTCTCCGGCACATCCCATGTTGCTGATAGTGCTCTGAGACAGGTACATGTGACAGCGGAGAAACAAACAGAGAAAGAGAGAGAGAGTCACACAGACAGGCTCACTCCCTAAGGGGAGAAAGTGGGAGATAAAGAGCGAGAGTAAGATCTACTGAGAGCGAGAGGGAAAGAAGTGAGCGCTGTGTGATTCATGGGGAGTTTTACTGCTTCAGAAAGGTGTCGCCTCCCATCACAGTTGAGAATCAGCTCGGTGTAGCACATACAGTAGCAGGTAATGCTACCTCCTCCTCGCTTTATTTCGCCTTCACCCTTGTTCACTTTCTCATCTGTCACCCCTCTGCCTCTTCTCAGAAAAGCAGACACAAACACACAGGAAAAGAATATTGACTTTCAAAGAGAGATCCTTTAGCAAGAAAACCTCAAAGATTGAGACCTAATTCCCCAGTGCCGCTGTTCTCGAAAGGGAAAGGCTACGGTGCATCTAAGTGACATTGAAAAAAAGAAAAGAAAAACAGCACTGACTGAGGATTATGGAATTAACAAAGGCAGTGTGTGAAGCAGGTACATCAAAAGTCAAGGACAGAGATGTCAGTCTTCATAGAAAAGCTTTGCCTTCAGGGAGAATCCAAATGAAGAATTCAAATCGCTTTCACTGAATGACAATAATGTCCAACACGGAAGGGGTGCATGACTTCCATTGTTTTAAACATTGTTCTACATGTATACACTGCACATATCTTTGGCACAACAAAGTGATTCACCCCATAATAATAAAATAAATCAGGCTCGAGCCCTTAAGAGCAACAGACACACGGGCCTTGACATGGAGCGCCGTAACACCTGACACAAGATTACTGAACAGGAACAAATGCACTCTCCACATTGCAGCCGTGCTTCTGACCTTGGTGAGCGCTTCATTTTGTCATTATGAATGGTCATTACATGGTAAAGCATAACTTTTAAAGACCCTATGTTACATCACGGCTCCATAGATCATCTAATGAAAGGCTTTTAGGTGTAGCTAGCATCTATACTGAAGACTACAGTGGACAAAGCCTCTGCAGTTAAATACCGCTTTAAAATCATCAAAACTCATCTTTTTAGCCTTGCTTTTACATCTATTCAAATGGAACCTAATTGCTTTACATCTGACTTATTAATAGATGTTTATCAATCCATTTTGATTGCCCCTTTAATTGCTTTTTATTTTATTGTTCTGTCGTATGCCTGTGTTCTCTAATCGTTGTTTTTTCACACTCATATTGTAAACACGGTTATAGAAAGGTGCAATACAAAGAGAGACCAGGCTGTTCAATTCCAACACACATGAATAAATAAACATTAGAGTATGAATTATCTTTGCAGTCTCTGGCTTCAGGATTTCTTTAGGCTATATCTTTAATAGAGCGGTTCTAAAAAAAGATAGAAGACTAAAAGGTATTCCTATTTAAAAAGGTGACACTTGTTAAATAATTACTCCTAAATATTCCCTCTACTAAAGGGAATAGATATCATGTGTATAGTAGTGAGTTACCTAAAGTTAAAGCATTGTTACTCTCGATCAATTAGAAAAAAAACAATAGACAATAGAATGCCGATTGTTGTATTACAAGAGTTTTTTTATCAGATAAAAAACAAAATCAATTTGTAAACACATTTGTATTCTGTTTGACTGCAGTAATCGACTGCCTACATGCAAGTTAATCTACAGTAACTGCAATGGGAGAAAGGTGAAGGATAATTCCTGCCCACATAAAAACCTCAAAGGGATTCCCTTTAGGCCTCAGCATCAGAGGGACACTTGAGAGGCTGTGACTGTAATATACATCTCGACCACACAGTGGAAATTGTTATGTTGCTGCTTCCTCTCTGTTTTTTTTTTTTTGTTGCAATCTGCCACCTTCTTTACGCTAATGCTGCTGGATCCTAAAACACAGAGTAACAGACAGATTCAGTCAAGACTCACTTTGGCTTCCGAGGATAGTCTTGAAAAACGTTCCCTTCTCATTAAACATTTGAAACATATTTGAATCAACCTTTCAAATTGCAACAAAGTCTAGCTTTATTATAAATGTTTCATTAATGACACTTTGACCATGTAAGACATGTGACCTGTAGCAGAAAGTAAACATTTACACCCTTACTTTTTGTATTACCTTCTAAGTCACTGAAAGTCTGTACTTTTACCTCTGATTTTAAATTTTAATCTTTAAAAACTTTAATTATGGGAGTTTTATCTGTAATATTTGCAACACTTATGTGACCCTGGAACCGTAGTCAGCAGTGTCTCTGTGAAAAGCTTTGCATTGATAATACGAGTCAAACATTTTACTGCCATATTTTTAACTACTGCTGCTCTTAATCGAACCGGTGCACTTTGTTTGGTATCTTATTAAATATGTGCTAATTTGCACACTTTGTCGGAAACAGAAATCTGAACATTGGCTAAACCAGCTTCAAAATTCTTGTTTCATTTTGTTGACATATTAGAGCCAAAGGTTTTAACAGAGGGAATGTTTGATATATCTTTGTATCACTCCATAAATCAGAAAATATTGTCAACAGCATTTAAAAAAAAGGAACAATTTGACATGTTTTGGGGAATAAAATGTTCTATAAATCAGGCTATGAATGATAGATGAGCAAACCCTGCATTGTCTCACCTTAAATACACAGTGTATGTCAAAAACATCAAACCCTTAAACTAAACTGTTAAAATGAGAGGTATTTGGTCGTAAACTAAAGTACTGGACAAATAAAAAATTGTCACCAGAGGACGGCACTAGATGTAAAGCCAGTGCATCACCAAAGTTATTACAATCCACCCTGAGGGGGAGATGAACGTCTGTGCCAAATGCCATGGCAATCCATCTCACAGTTGAGGATATTTTGCTCAAAACCACAAAATTCTTCTTCTGTACCTATCTGTACCACATTTCCTGGAAATCATTCCTAATATTAAGATATCAACTGTAGCAGCTTTTAGACATGGTGTCCCCTTCTGAGTTCTATTCACGAGACTGTGCGTTTGTTCAAATGTTAATATGTCTACACAACAGCCTACACTAGAGGGTTTTATTTACTGGTTTTGGCTCAGCTCTCAATGAATGACTTAATCAATCAAGTTAAAAGGCGTGCTTTTTGCACACATGGATACATGCCTCTTTATCTTAGTTCAAAATACCACACCAAGGTATTCAAGGGGTATTCAATCACAAGCAGGATGCCAGTGTGCATGCGTATCGATGCTCTAAATGAGGAATGATTAATTAAATATAGCAAAAGGAAGATGGATCATCAGATTACTACTGCGCCTGTGATTCAAAACACAGAAGACGAATCCATCTGGTAGTGTCTAAACATGGAGCTCTTCATAAAAAGAAAATGAATACAGAACCCACAGAAATACTGTTTTTTCATAGGATTTTAAAACATGTTGCATGTTTGACCACGCTCTATATCAGTAGCCCAGGTGTTTTGTGACTGCTGGCGTTAGACACCATGTTTTGCTCAGATTTGTATTACACTCACTTCCACTTGACATTTCAACCAGGGCCAAATTACAGGAGGGAGTTTGCAATGGATGACACATTCTCCATCCTACAACAGATAAAATCAATTATAGGAAGGCGTCTTGTCTGGATACAGTGTTAACCTGTGGCTGATGTTATAACACTGTGAGATGAATTTGCAGGCTGTAGCTTTGCTTTTATTCTCCCTATGTTCCTAAAAAGGACTGGAACCTTCTTTTCCAAAACACACCTATGGCCTAATCTTAACTTGACATCAAAATCCTAGTATTTATAGAAGCTGCATTAAGATTGTCAGGTTTTGGATACAAATCAGTATAAATGTATCCAAAAGAGGTTTGAGTCTGACTTCTCCATGTGGGAAAAGTTTCCAAACTATATAGTATAGGGTGTTTACACGTGTGCTGAAATGTACTAATGTCCCATCTGAATACAACTTCTATTGCATTTGCAGAGAAATTAGAATGCCAGGTCTATGTCACCGCTCTGACATGCGCGTTGGATTATATTATGTCATATTACATTATGTTAGATTAGATCAGATAAGATTAGATAAAACCTTAATTATCTCCATGACCTTAATGATCTCCATTGGGACGTTGCAGCAAAGATTAACATTAGCGCTGTTACGACTGTGTGTAGCCTACAGTGCAGTAGGTGCAGAGCAAAGAGAGAGAATAAATAATGTGTGTATGCACGCTTCACATTCATGTCAGACTGGGTAACATCTACACTAACTCATGTTCAATGGTTAATCATACGTGCGAAAAGCAAGATGTGGAATGTGTCAACAAAGAAAAGGTTAACTTCCTCCTTCAATTGACTAAGAGGACAGAAACAGATGCATCGCTGCCGAGAGACGGCGAGTGTGGAAATGACAAAACACACACACGCACACACCCACACAAACAGAAAACTAACACTAATAACCCAGGGCTACTCATTTATTCCTATTCCAGCAATTTATGACAAGGCTGGAGTGAGCCTTTTAATAAGGAGACCTCTTGTTGCCGAAAGGCATTGGGTAAATAGTCCATCGCAACACATTTTGCTTGTGAATGCCGCAAAGGTGAATCCAAAACACAATACAGGTTTGTAAATACAGTACAGTCCTATGGGACTCAGGTTCGTTGTGTATTTACACACACACACACACACACACACACACACACACAGAAGTCTAGAGGATCGATATGAACTCAAATGGGACAAGGTCACCAACCATGTTGGAAAAGCCAAGTTGTGTATACTGTTTAAGTGTTGTGACCTTTGAAGGTGGAGCGTCTAGTTTAAAGGGGAGAGATAATAAAGACAAAGTAGATGTTAGAAGTACAAAACATCAATACACAGGCTGTAAAAATGTACCTGTGACACATAATAATAATTCTGAGGATGAAATGATTTCATTTTTGTCACAGTTATGTTATTACAATATTCCACTTTCAGGACGTGCAATTACATCGTTGTGACTGTTTAAACATGTTGCTAAAATGTGCAAAGAATATGTAGCCAGTTATGAAAACAGGTGACGCAGATCCTGGTTTGTGCAGGTTGATCATGTGTTGATCAGGTGGTAATGCCTCAGATCGCTGGTGGGGGAGACAGTAGCACTCCTCCTCTCTCACTAAGCTTGCGTCCCCTCACTATATTTACCATGTTTAGGGGCATTACATAACCAGTTGAAAAAAACAAACATGTAACAGACAAAAAAAAGATAAGCTCCGGTTAACACATTCTCTGTCCTGCTGAAGTATTTAAAGTGTTTGGTGTCAATGAAAAATAATCCTATACTGCAATAAATATCATACATATTCCTTCAATTCAGTAGTTTACATTTTTTTTTAAATAAACACTGAAAGCACACAGCAAATATATTTTTATAATTATTCAGGTGTATTATACAAAATAACCTGAAACACTGCATGGTGTTTATAGTAGAATTCAAGAGTTCAACGCTTACACCTGTAGATTTCTGAAAGCTATCTTTGCAGTCCTTTGTCAGTTTTTCGATTAGTAATTATTTCAGAATCATTTCAGAACAAATGACTTCTTCCCTTTGTTGTTGTTGTTGTTATTTCCCTAAGCTAAAATGTGCTCTAGGTGAGAGTTGTAATTGTTTTTAAAGATTTCCTCACTTCCACTTTATATTTCAAATTAATTTCTTTATTTCTTTCTTAGTGCAAATATGATGTATATGAACATTTAAATTAAATTCAAAAGACAACAAAAATGTTAGAGTGAACTTATATACAAATAACTTCAAAATGAATGAAAAGTTTTCCCAAACGAGTGATTTATTTTATTGTATTTATTTTTCTTTCAAGGCTGATGGACACTTGGTGGGCTGCATGATGAACATTGTTGTTGGACATTCATATCCCTGATTGTGTTATTTCCCTAAACTAAAACAGAGTGAAAGTTCAAAATGTTTTTTAAAATATCCTAACTATGAATAAAATAACAGGATTTTATTTATATATTAACATTTTATTAATTTTATACAGTTCAGAGTAGGTCGTAAAAATTTGGAAAGTAATATCTAATTAGAATTATTTGGACTTTTATTCATGATATTGGAGGGAATGCTAATTTTAACCCACGTTATACAGGTCCCCCCCTCAAGTGGGCAAGGTAAAACTCCCAAAACCCTTTAACAGGTGAAAAAGGGAGAAACCTTGAGAAGGAACACACAAGAGGGGACCCCCTTCCAAGGCTGGTGGGTACCTGGTGGGCTGCATGACAAACCATGCAATTAGGGTGAGGGTAGTTAGTTTTTACAGGCTTTGGTTAAGATCAGATTTGTTCGTTTTTTGAGTCTTTGGTTAGGGTTAGGTTAGTTACTAGTATTATTATTTGGAGTCCTCAATAAAATACACAGTGATGCTCTACTGTGGTCTAAAAGTAGGGATCTGGCCTGATTATTCCTGTAATTACGACATGAGTAGCATTCTCCTGGTTAGGGCACCTAAACTTTCTTACGCATAGATCTCTACTATGAAATTCTTGAACTTCCCTATCTATTACTGGCTTTACTCTGGCTCTGTCTGCCCAAAGAACCCTCCCTCCTCTGTTATTCTCAAGTGATTGGGTCGGCTGGATCCAATTCTTCTCAAGCTCGTGGAGATTTAGAATTGTAGGTTTCGTCTTGGCGAGGACTGTTCCGGGTTTCCTTGGCGCTTTGGTGTTTCCTGGCTTCGGTACACTGCCTGCTTCACGCTTTGGTTTTGTTGGCTGCAGTGCTCTGCGTGCTGGAGACCTGCTGGTGGTCACTTCACTGGATTTTGGGAACACGTCTTTACTAGGTACGTGTTCAGCTCTGCTTTTCTTCTGTGCGATAGGTGGAAGAACAAGCCTGTGTGTCACTGCTGGTACGCTAGGTTTGGAGGGCTTGCTGGTGACACTGGATTTTGCAATTGGATCAGTGGGTGTTGATTTTTTGGGAATCGGTGGAAGTAAGGGCTGCCGTGTTGCTGGGGTCTTCTTCACGTTATCAATGGTTGCTTTGCTCTGTGGCTGACCAGCTACCCTCATTGTGGACACTCTATGTGGTTTCAAGCTGGGGAGTGATGCAGGCTTCATTTCTTCTTTAACCACAAGTAAAGGTGTGGTTAATGGTGCTAGATTTTTTCTTAATTTTCTTCCAACAGGTGGGAGTGGGGTTGGTTTTACGTATATGGGAGTTGCAGGCTTCTTCTTCTCTGATGGTTTGACGACATCTTGTTCCGCAGAAGACGTCAAGTCTGTGTAGAGCGTCTTCAGGGCCTCTTTTATCTCAATGGGAGAAGGAGCTCGTGGTGGCGTTTCGGTGCTGGCGATTGGACTCTTGCTCCTTCTGAGGAACTTCTTCTCTGTAAAGGGCATTTGAAAAAACATGAAATTAGTACACACTATGTCTTTTCTAAAACATGTCTATGTAGTGATGAAATGAATTGATATATCATATATTTTCATTAAATCTTCAAACTAGCATTATTTGAGTGACATATTACAAAGGCCTTGATCAGATTAGCTAGAGACATCACAAATGATTACTTAAAATATTATATTTGATATATTTGAACAGTAACTTACCCCACATCTCTTGGTAACGGAAGCAAACAACCTTGGGATCATCTTCAGGGTGAGAGTTTCTGAAAGTGATCATCTCTGACAAATATTGCGATATAAAGCCAGGGACGTCCTCAGGTTGGCAGAGGAGTGTTGCTCTGGAAATACACTCCACAATGCTCTTCAGTCCATATGGACGCAAATTCTGGATATTCATCTTGAAGTCTCTTCAAAAGTACTGTCTCCAAATGTAAAGAAACAGTAAATGACTGAGTGATCTGAACTGAGTCCTCTTATATGTTCTGAGCAGTCTATGACATAACAAAGGCTTGGAATCTCAAAGAATGTAATAATTAACTAATTAAAGTTGTGTTCTAAGTTCTTTTATTGCATCACTTTTTTATTTGGAATGTTTACATCTTTGACTATGTTACACATTTTATCCACCCTGATTGATAATCATGATCAGGAATGATGAATTATTCATAATGTATAATCTCTAACGTTATTATTTTACATTAGGTGATTAGTGTTTGGAGCTGCAGCCGTCGCTGTGAAATATTCACATATTAATTATCCGTCAACAACAGTCACAAGAAATTCAAGCAACATATTTACTTGAGAAATTTCTTCAAAACACAGACTCTCTGCCTCACTGATGTGACTTTATTTGCCCATTTTTTATCACATTCTCACCCCTGTGAGCCCGTAGTCTTTGGATACTTAGGGGGCAGTGCAACCAAACTAGCTTTGAACACAAAATTGACTTGTTAACACCAGAAGTCGTTACAGCAAACACTTGCTTATTTACACATCCAGTAAATACAGAGCGTTCATGTTTCTGACCACCTGGCAAAAGTCAGATTTTCACTCTCCTTTTACTTCTGTCTTGGCCTTCACTGACTCCTGAGGGAAACATCAACTCTTTAGCTGCTAACTGCTTCACTGAGTATACCAGTCTAGTCGCTAATCTCGTCTGTCGTACAGTGCTCGCCGAGTAGTGGCTTTTGAGCTTTCCCCAAACAAAATGCTATGTAACTGACTGACTGACAGTAACAGTAATGCTGCGTGCTGGAAATAAAATGTAGCTGAGCTGAATAGACTCTATAAAGCCTCTCCGTGGGTTCACTCGTTTCTCTTTTTCTCTCTCCTGTTTTGTTTCTCAGACAAAAGGTGGAAGCCCACAGCAAGGCAGCAGAGGGGGTGAAGGTTCCTCAGACGAGGACGAATGCTTTGAAACGGTTCAAATGTTTGTGAAGGCTGGCACATATAGTGTGTGGTCAATATATCTCGTCCTGTGCACCGATAGTGTGCATAGCTATTAGACACAACGTGGCCACGGGTATGATGAGAAGGATTCTTTTACACTATTTCATTTTTTAAATTCCTTCAGAGAAAAAAATGTAAAGAACAGAACAAAAAAAAATAAATGGAGTCAGCAGGTGCCTGGGCTCTATTGGATTTATTTGGAGAGACATCTCCTCTGCCCGAAAGGCATTGCTCTCCTGTGTCACTGCAGGATCAGGCTGAGGATAAGGTCAAGAAATACAGCAGTCATTGGGCCCTTGTGGGGATTCAGTCAGCTGGTGGAGAAAGCATCAAGCTGTTTCCATCTTAGCTTTGAAATATACTCTGCAATCTTGGTCCAAATGTAACAACAGAGAGGGTATTGAAGACATACTTTAACCTTCTACCTAAACGTCACAATGAAAACACATACTGGCTGTCACAATACAAAATACTTTGTTGGACAGTCAGTATTCTATATCACATGGCATCATGATAGTCATGTGACTAATTGATGCAAATAAACAAAAACAAAAAACCCATTGTAAAATATCAACCATTGTCCAATAATCACAATCATGCAAAATGCAGTCTCAGCCCCACCATCATCATTTATTGCACATCATTATCTACTCCCATCACCACAACATAAATACACACAAAAGCACTATCAGAGCCAGCAGTAAATGGTAAATGGACTGCTTATATAGCGCTTTTCTAGCCTTTGCGACTACAACACAAGTCAGTATTCACCAAGTCACACACACACACACACACACACACACACTGGTTGGCTATGCCAGGGGGAGCAATTTGGGGTTCAGTATCTTGCCCGAAGACACTTCGACATGTTGACCGCGGTGGCCGGGAACAGACCTTCCTATTGGTGGACGACCGCTTAAACTCTTGAGCCACTGCGGCCCCGCAGTATGATGAGGAGTGTAAGACAGGGCTGCCTCTTGAGCATCCAGAGAAGGCTGCAAAGAGGAGTGTGTCAGGAGGGGAAAGCAGGTTTACGGTTTACAAAAAGGCAACACCTTGAGCTGTTAGCCTACATGCACCCTGCCTGTACTGTACAAGCAGGCTGGCCTGGGAAAACGCCCTGAGCAGTGGTGGGCAGGATGAAGCAGACAGGACAGTAGTGCCCTCTGGTGGACAGGCACGGAGGTGTTTCACTGTCATCACAACAGTGGTGTTTTTTTACATGAACTCTTTGAACTCTCTGCATAAGACATATTTGAGACTGTTCTCTTGCCCCCAGAAGCCATTTCATGACATTCCTGCTTAATCTGAAAAGATGACACATTTGTGTTTTCTTTGCTGACTGTGAATCACCTGATCAACCACATTGTTCACAGACTGGTCGCTGCTTCAGTAGTTTATTTCATGTAACGTTTGAAAGCAAACTTTGTATCTTTAAAAAGAAAAGCTGCAATTGAAAGAATTTTCAAACCCTTGAAGACATAAATTATGCATTCAAAGTAATTTATTCCGTAAATGTAAAAATGAAAGAGAGGTCATAGATATAAATGACAGCGACGCTGTAAGTGGATGTCATCAGCAATATTAAAATTGTGGTGATTGAATATTTAATAGCTTTGTAGTGAAACTACAATCGCTTCTTCGTGCTGATTTGAATTTCAAAAACTTTTTGATTAGCCTTCAGTGTATTCTAATGTACATAAAATTGCTACAATTTACAATAAGAACAGTCACATCTGAAAGAAACAGACATTATGCAACATTATGTCAGGGTTTGGTGCTGGTCCACGTGTCCTGGAAGATTTCAACGTCCCAGATAAATGGGAGTAATTTCAGTCAAATATTATCTGTGCTTATTGAGCTTAAAAACAATTCATAGGCAGGCTATATAAAGAATGACATCATCAAGGCATGTAGATTCATCACATTTTCTGTTTCCGGAGCGGCTGCTGCAACAAGTTCTACTATAATCATGAGACCCGCACTACAAACGTAAAAACAGGCCCATCTTCTCTTTATGCTTTTTACGCGAGCTGTGAGAGGATGTTTTTACACAGAAATAAATGGGTCATAAGGTTCTATATTTACAGATGGAATTACTGGATAATAGAAACCCTGATAACAATATGAATATATTAAAAGAATAATTCAAATAAAGATGTCTAGATTTGCTTCACTAATGATCAACACGACTGTGAACCTGAAGTGTGGGTCACTTGTTTTTCTCTCCGTCCTGCGCCTCGCATAACACTTACACTTATCGACAGATCTGGTGTAGTGCAGCTTCTTCTCATCTGAATACATTTCTTTCCTCATCCATCATTGTTCATTAGCAAGCATTCTTTCCCACCCCCGGCTCCCGGTGCTTGATTATAATGGCTCTTTCTGCCTACACATTCCTATAACAAAAAGGGGGCGTATGACTGAAATGGTAAACACAACATGTCCACATTCTAGCAAATGGCACATGTTATATTTTACATTTGCAATAAGAAAGCAGCTCAAGGACATCGAAACACATTGACATAGGCCATCATGATGGACGCGTTTCTTTAATTCCACAAACATCTTCGGAAACCGTTGATGGTTGCGATCCAATTTAATGTCAAGTAATGAAAAGACACATTGAAAGTAGCCTCGGACTGAAGCACTTGCAAGCACATTTGCAGTTTAAATAAAGCAGAAGACAGAAAATCTCTTCATCATAACAAGTGTTACTTTTGGTCATTACTGTATATTTATTGGAGAGAGTGTTTGCTTCCGCGATATAATAACCAGTGTTGCACCTGATGAAATGCAGCTTTTCCTTTGAGCTCCTCCACCAATTAAATGCGACTCCAGCAAGACCACCATTTGTAGAACAAACATCAAACTAAACATACCTTATGACACGGCCAAATGTCCCTCTAATTTCTCACATTGGCAGGCTACAGTAGGGCGGTTAAATGGTTAATGACACCACCCTTAGAGGCATTTATCTAGAGATCTAGTGACTGGGGATGAAGGAGGTTCAATATCTTGAGCAGCTTACCCTGCACTCTGATCTCCCTGGTAGGCAGTGATAAGGCTTCTTCTCCTTAGGGTATCATCACCACAATACCACATTATTATTCATTATGAAAGAAAAAAAAAAAGCATAACATAAGAATGAATTCATTACTCATAATAGGCTCCACATTTGCCTAAACCCCAACGAAACAGATACACAGTATCAACTGTTGTCACCATACGCCAATCTGAAGTACTATTTTACCATTTTGCCTACCTTAGATGGCACTAATACACTAGTTATGAGTTCTCCTTTATTTCCTCTGGGCTTGCTTTGCATACTTGCTCTTATATACAGTAGTAACCCTGCTACACATCCATGTCTCTATAAACACTGAAGCGTAGGATCTGCTGAGTAAAACCTTTTGAACACTGACCACCAGCAGCAGAGGGCTGAGTGCCACGGATTACTAATCACTAAATCGTCTTTGTGGCGTTTTACAAGAAAAACCTACACTCTCCAGTCCAATACACTGTGTAACAAAGGATGTTACAGCACACACAGATCACTGATGCTTTAATATGATCAACTAAATTGCTTTGGTCTCAGCCCATTTTCTTTTTGTTGCACACCAATTAATAAGATGTATACACGGAGATGAATCACTCCTGTAAAAGAGCAGGCGTACAGTTGCATTTACATTCCAAACCCATACGGTGACATTTGCGCAAAAAATTAATCATGCATGCAGACAGCCATGCATATTCACAAAACCACCAGGGATCCATTCCCAGGGAGTCCTCAACATACAGGCAAGACGCACACTCAAAGACAATAAGATAATCACACACACACACACACACACACACACACACAGACACACAATTACTCAAGTGCACTTTATGTCAGTGTATATGAGGTAAGATAAAATGTTTAACATAGGCATTCACTTTGTTACTAAATTTCATCAAGACTAGATTGTGATCCTGTTTTTCAAGCCTTTAACACTTTAACGTTAACATGTATTGTCAACGTAATTATTTTTGGCTTCAGCTGATTACATCATAACATAAATAGTCCCCTCTTTGCCACCATGGCACGAGGAGAACAGAGAGCAGTGAGTGAAATGTGACTCATAATATTTCATAACTGAAATTATTGGCCGCACAATAACAATGTTTTTTTTCTTCTCATTTTTACCACTGGTGTTCAAAGGACTACTTTGGACTGGTGCAAAACCTGAAAAATTAATTACACAATTTGACAGAATACACTATCACACATTTCCCACACAGTTCAGTGTTAATCATACGGGTCACATACCTGTTCTCTCCCTGTGTGTGTGTGTGTGTGTGTGTGTGTGTGTGCTGTCACTGTCACTCTCAGTATCACTGACACCAAAGTTGTTTCTGTTGCCAGCAGGTGGGGCTGAATTTCACCTTCAGTGTCCTGAAAGATGAGATTCAGACGTGGGAGACAAGACTTAACAGAACAAAGAATAGAGGCTATAAAGCGGTTATATTAGGGCAGGGTTGACATGTAAAGAGGTTTTCTGTTCATTTGAACACATTATGTATGCAAGAGTGAAAAAAAAAGAAGGCGTGAAAACCTTTTCACGACACACTGAAAACGTTCAATTAACACAAATGTTGCTCTGTATTTAAATGTTTCATATCTATGTTTCGCTTCCCTCGAGTATTATGTCTGACATAAGTGAAATATCAGCAGTATTGTTAGTTAGCTGACTGAAAAGCTTTGCTTTGATAACACAGGACAGGTTCCAGACTAAAATGCGTCGTACGTGGGAACTCCAGTTGCACTGGCATTAATCCGATAGTTAGAAAAAATAGTTGACACAGTTTTGATACTAAATGTAGGTGTATTTTCTTTTACAATTGGTTATTAATAGGCACTTTGTGAAGTAGGAGTGCAACTTGCATGGGGGAAAAAAAGAAATGAGAAGGGCTGGGAGGGAGGCCAACTCCAGCAGCACACTCCTGCTGAGGCTGGCATTTAATTAAAAGAGAGAGTGTGTGTGTTCTGCCCTGAGTGCTGACATCAACCAAAAAGTCACTTTTCAAAAAGGGCATATTACCTACAGAGTCAGTAAATATAACTCATCTGTTTTAGTACGGGGTACCAGGTAGAGTCGCTTGATAATGTTGCAGACCATTGTTTCTGCAGTAGCCCAACCTTTAATCATTTCTTCTTCATTTCTTCACACATTTATTACTTTGAGGTCTGTTGTGTAAATTGAACTGGGTTGAGTGCATCACACGACTACAGGGCACGACTATCGATACCAACTCCTGCATACACACAGACACACACATGTAAACCTAACAATTAGACACGGCACAGACATTTGTACAGCTTTACAGCTATAGCTTCATAACGCAGAGTGTCTTCTTTCACTTTAGGACGATAGACGCTTGACAACAACATCAGAAAATCTGTTTCCCCAACAATTCACCTCTCTGTCTCTCTCTGTCTCTCTCTGTCTCTCTCTCTCTCTCTCTCCCCCCTTCTCTTTCTGTTTCTCTCTCTCTCTCTCTGTCTCTCCCCCCTCTCTCTCTCTATCTCTCTCTCTCTC
>CALSBV010012174.1:5281729-5309207 GCA_943590825.1 Bovichtus diacanthus | reverse complement strand
CTCTCTCTCTCTCTCTCTCTCTCTCTCTCTCTCTCTCTCTCTCTCTTGTTGTTGCAATTGTGCAGTTTGGCCACTAAGTGTAGCTGTAAGTCCACAGTAGAGTCAAACACCAGCCAGGTAAAAGGCATGTACTGTACTTTATCAGCTACAGTTATCATAAGGGAAGCTTTTGGTCAGTATAGAAACATGCATCATAAAATATAATCATGAGCTTTTACAAATTGTGACTGTGCTGCTTTCTATTCACACATCTGTGGAACCAAATCAATGAGTGGTGGAGTCGCCGAGCAGCTCTGTCACGTAAGATGGGGGATAAATGCCTTCAGGGATGTAGAGCACTGAACACGTTCTGAGGGGTCACAGCTTCACTCAAACATGTCTATAAGGAATGTCAATACTCAACATATAGAATATACATATTTGAATATTTTCAGAATATAAAGAGCAAGAAAGAAAGTGTATTGGAAAGATCTTGAACATAAAATACTTGAGGTAGTATGTATGCAAATATTTTCACAAATCATTTATCTAGTAAACGTATAAGCTATTGTAATGTATATAATGTATACACAGTATCTTTTAAATTTATATGTATTACATTGAAACAGTTCTTTGTTAGTTCTCTGCTAGGCTGCTGTCACATGTGAATTGACCGATCTAGGATCAATAAAGTATAAAATACTCGAGGTAGTATGAGTTTTCATTACATCAGTAAATGATTGCACCTTAATTGCCGTTCTTAACGAAAGGGAAACAGTACAGTATCTCAGTCCATACCCTGGGTCTTTTTTTTTTAGCTAAAAAGAGATTCAAACCAGCAATTTCTGGTGACTAGATAACTCCTCCAACCTGAAGAGAAAGTGTCATCAGCATGTAGAGCATACAGGTGACTGCAAAAGGCAAAATCCCTTCTAGTTAGATTGTCCTGTTTGTTTTCATGTCTGTAGATACAATAAGAGAAGGATCTTATTTTCAGCATGCATTTGTATCTGCGACACTGCAGAATATAAATTCACGGCACAAAACTCAACTTCCAGCAGACGAAGAAGTAAAGCAAGGAAGAAGCAATTTTAAAGTAAAAGTCCAGAAGTATTCACAATAACATGAAGTTAATGTTTCAAAAAATGTACTCGTTTTTTTTTTTTAAATGTATTATATATAATTATTATTATTGAGGCATTAACATGCAAGCAGCATTTAATGTTGGTGCTCTTCAATGTGGAGCTTACACATATTTTCACAAATCATTTATATATATATAAAAGGTATTGTAATGTATATAATATATACACTGTATCTTTTAAATGTGTATTTATTACATTGAAACAGTTCTTTGTTAGTTGTGCTGTCACATGTGAATTGACCGATCTGGGATCAATAAAGTCGTATTTAAATTTGAACTACCTCGAATACTGTTGCAATATTAGTAGTTTAATCTATAGTCTCTTAGGCATCATATTTTAAAAGCTGTTTAAATGTTTGGTAGGCAAAAGTCATAATTTGTTAAGAAGCTAACTATATTCTAAAAAAAAATGTATAAAGTAAGAAAGTATAATTTAAACAGTATAAACATGAATATACTCGAGTAAAGTGCCTGGATATTGAACAAATACTTGAGTAAATGTACTTAGTTACTTTCAACCACTGTTAACACCTCGTGTTTGATACACAACGTTTGTCTGTTGTGTATCTGTGCATCTACTTTGGGATAAAAACACTATTTCAGATGCACGCTACACAAAAAGGAAGAATAATAAGGTCCAGAAATTAGACACATACAGTACATGGGCTTAAGATGGCAGCCTTTTTAAGAGCAGTGAAACACTCAGACACGCAGAGAAAGACTGAGAAGAAGGACGAGGGGGAGGCAGGACGGAAACACTCTGTTTACTTTGCTTGATCAGACAGCCATATAGTCATTTAGTTGGTTCCTAATTGCTGAGTAATCGTCTGATTTGAACCATTTGCTGCTTGCAATCTATGTTAGCAAGCAAATACTTTAATCAGGTTTATATCAAACAGTTGCCTGTAAAAACATGACATTTACAACAGAGTGCTATAAAGCTGTGTAAGCCAATCAATAAGCACACACACACGCACTTATACACACATGCACGGCACGCAAACAAGCACAATGCATGATTTAATGTCAGCTTCTCTGCATGGAGCCGAGCCAAGCAGCAGCACAACACAACCACTAACTCTTCTCTCCTTCTCTCCGTCATTTCTTTCTCTGTGTCTCTTTGTCTCTCTTTCTCTTTCTCTAAGTGTGAGGAATATGAAATGTCAAGTGTCCGAATGGTGGATTTATTTATGGCCAGAGTTGGCTTTTTTTTAGGAAATAATAATTGATTGACCTATTTACAATTGCGTTTATTTTTGTTTGTTTGCTATGTTACATATTATATAATATTACAGCACTGAAAGTGTCTTGCTGACTACCACAAGCTGTAGTCGGTAACCAAGTCAGAAGTTTAATTCCTTTTTTTTTCACTTTATATTTTGTTACATTACATTACATTACAGTTCATTTAGTCTTTTGTCCAAAGCGACTTACAATAAGTGCAAACAATCATGAGGATACGACTCTAAACAGCGAGAATCTTACAAGTACATAAGCTTCAAATAGGTGAAATCATACAAGTGTAGAACAATAGCTTCAAATAAGCCAAACCAAAGTAAGAGCAACAAAGAGAAACAATAGAATAAAAATTCAACCATTAGCTTCAAATATGCCAAACAAGTGCAAAAGTACAATTTTATTTTATTTTTTTGTAAATCAGTGCAGTGAAGTTTGAAGTATACTGCTCAAACTTTTGTAAAGCCTTGTATGTCAATTTTGTATTGACATGATTCTTTCCTCAGATGCTGCAGTGTTAATTGGTTGGCAATCATCACATGTTTATCAGTCAATAATAACACTGTTTTTACATTTTTAATGAAATCCATCCAAGTGGAGCTCTTTAAGGATCTTTTTCCTAATTATTACTTCCCCGCTAAATACTGCTTACATCTCACATCTTGAAACCTTGTGGATGTTGTTCATTGGCCTTTCTTTATGGTGGACATTGAACACATCCATTGGAGGCATTTTAGGTCTACCGAGCTTTCTAACCAGTTTTAACCAGACCATTTGGGAGACTGTAAACCACCTGTTTGGTTACCATCAACCCCCTTTCAACCCCAACACTTCCCACCATCAATTAGTGCTAAATAGCCTGTTGTTGAGCATTTCTGTGGCTGTATTCATGCACCACTTTAGTATACTCCAGATATATGCTATTATATTATTGACTGACATGGCATTGAGGCTTCCTGGATTATCAATCAATCATGTGTTTCAGTCTGTTTGACAAACAGCAGCTCCTTTCATGTCATTAACTTTCCCTGCTGGTTATTGGATCAGCAAACACTCGGCAGTGTGCATATTCCGCTCGAGCACCATCATAAAATCATACACTTAGCCCCTCAACCCACGGATGACTCAACCTATCAGGTAAAACACGGCATTGTAAAGATCTGTGGGTCTAAATCAGGGCTTTATGGTGGTAAAACATTGGACGCATTGCTTTTCTGTCTGTCTTTTCTGCGTCTTTATCTTTTGTCTGCCAACAGAGTCCTGCAGCTGCATAATGGAGCGGTGCTGCTCTGTGGTCAATGTATACATCTGTTTTCCTTTCTTTCTTTAGATCGATTGCCTTTTTTCTACTTTCTAAGGTCAGTCTTTGCAAGTTACCAGCTCTGGAATCGGCCAAACAATCCCTCACCGTGTTTGATCGTTTAGGTTTTGGGGTTCCTTATATGAGCTCTTACTAGCTTTTAATAAGCATTCATCTGCACTAACCGGAGTAGAGTGTCTTTGATGCAGATGCATGTTGTTTATCTTTGAAAAAAATATATATTTGTTTTAATTTCATAAGGAAGCTCCACGGGAAAGACGTATATTTATGTTGAGTTATATCTGATATTTGTGATTTTATGATTGAGCCTGGCTTATTTTCTTCACTTTCTTCTTGATACGTTTGTCAAAAACAGCCGTAACCAATCTTTGCAGTGGTGTAGTCTCATCTAGATGTATAATAAATCCACATAGCAATGTTGTAGCAACCATCCAAATTATAAAAGAAAGTTAATTGGAAACCGTCCATGCTTGTTATTAAATTTCTCGAGCATAAAGTGAGCCAAAACTTCTCTAAGACATGAATAAGTTACAGTTCATCCCTTTTTGAAGTGATAACACACAAAGAACATGCGATGTGTTCACCTTACTTTAACAAATATCACAAGCAATAAAACCTGTTGTTTACAACCTTAATGAAGCGTCCGTGCTCTTCCTTCTTTTTTTTCTTTTTTTTTTTTACAGCGGGGGATCCTTAATGGTCTCTCTTAGCCCACCCACACAGTCTGAGTAAATATCAAAATCTGCTTCCCTTAATCATGACAAACTTCCTGAGATATAGGCATTGTCACATTTAAACATAAATGCTCTATTATTACAAAGTACACTTCTGCACTTTGCAATTAATAAAGGCAACTGTCAATCACATAGGTACCAAATCCATGCGATATACTGATACCGCTGAGCAATAATGCCCCCTAGACCAGAGTCATTTAGACAGTTGTTACAAGACAAAAACACTTAAGTGGGAATGTTAATGTTTCAAAGTCATGTTGTGTGGTTACGCTTTGTCTTTGGCTCACTCTTATTCCTAACTTGGATTCATCCATCGAGTAAAGTTTTTGAGGGCAAACTTGGACAGCTCTTACCCCAGTTTGACTTTCTCGCTACTGCTGCTTCTTTTTAATTTTTTTGGCAGTTTTGCTAAGATTGTGAATAAAGCAGAGAGAAAAATACCCTGACACTGTAGATTGTAGATACATCTCCCATTGTAAAATAAATAAATAGATTTGAAAAAAAAAAGAAAGAAAAGAAAATGCCTCCTGGTGTAAATGCTGCAATTTGCCTCTCAGCTGGTGGAGGCAGCTTTGACAACGGCTAAACAGCTCTGAGGCACAAAAAACAATCAATACAGATTCTCTGCTCCATCCCGAGCCCACCTGCTCTCTCTGAGTCCCACACAGGGAGGCAACCCCCACCTCCACCATCACAATCACTGTAAATGTGCACACACAAAGACACACACACACATATAATATGCAAAGCACACACACGCAGCCTTCCTGTGTCACATACCAGAGTTTTCAACATTCTCAACATGACACAGATGAAAGGCTTCACCTGGTGAAAACTGTCATCAAGCCTCACCTTGTCTATTTTAAATGAATAACTCTGACTTCTTCACTTCCATATGCACACGGCTGATGTGTGAGTCTTTCAGTATGCACACTAGGTGGTCCCTCTGTTCCCAGCCTCGCTCTCTCGCATTGTTCCTGTTATTTGTGTGAGTTTCTCCCGTGCAACTCCCACTTCCAGGATTGCAGCGCAGCTCGCCATCAGACAATCAAGCAGGCTCCATGACACACGCAGATACCTCCCTCACAGTTGGGCTGTACACTTTGACTCCTCTTTTTCATATTGCAGTGTTGTTGATGCACCCATGTTCATACTCAAGGTCCATTTGATGCATGTGTCAGGCGTGAGGTGGAGGTTTAACTGATTACATCAAACTCCAGTGTGGTAAAAGAGCACAAAGGTGTCAATCTGGGCCCTGTGATGGGAGATCAGTGGAACAGTAATGCAATGGTAGTGAGTTATTAAATGAATAAAGAGGCAGAGCTGCCGAAGAGTATTGATTTTTCACAGCTCCCTGAGGCTCCGAGGGCTTTCAAGGCAGTGGAAGGACACACACACACACACACACACACACACACACACACACACACACACAGGCATGGACACACATGTATGCACACATATACAGACACACATACAGACAGAGAGAGAAAGGTTTAAGAGTGAAAGGATAATGGCCCCAGCAGTTGCAGTCTCACTTAAAACACAGTTTGGGCTCTCAAGGTTTCCCACCGGTCACCGATCGCCCGATAAAAGGACTCATTCGGAACCAGCCGGGTTTTGTTCTCTTTTGCTTGCCTCAGCTGTAATGCATGCACTCAACGTTTCGCAACAATGCCAGCCACACTCACACACATGCTTTGGGAGATGCAGAGAAGCAATATCTGTGTTTGCAGCGGCTTCCCTCGCCACCTGGGGCTCGTTGTTGGGAAGAAGAAAATCAGTTAAAAACCTCTTAATCATAAAAAGATGAAGCGTAATAGGTTTAACAAAAGCTCCGGTGTGATGAATGGCCTTATCTGATTAAGCTGAGCGATTTACCCTGAAGGTGAATGAATACCAGGAGAACCTGCCTTCAGTCAGAGTATCGAAATACTATTTCGCTTTGCTAATTCTCAAATATACACATTATTGGTGTATTATCTTGATCCATTTATTAGCCTAATCCTGCTCGTAATAAGGCACGAGCATGCATGGCTAAGTCTTCACTGCCTGAAGTTGAAGTGAGCTCTCTGCAGTCATTTTAGTCAGCCACACTGGAAATACACAAACCGCAGCTCCTTTGTGTGTCATTTTGATGAATGCCTGGGGCATTTTCACAGAGTGCAAATGTGTGAAAGCAGAGATCCATCTTGATTTCAGGAGTCCATCGGAGTCCATAAGGGGAGGGTCAATGTCCATCTGTTAGCTTGACTTGACACAAAAGGAAAGACAGACCACTGACCTCATACTTTGACTCTGTGTGTGTGCGAGTTTTGTTTAGTTGTTAATTCTACATAGATCCAACAGTACAGTACACTCGTACATATTCTTGCAAAGGCGTAACAATCCTCCCTCAGCATCTACTGACATTCGAAGCGATTCAGCCTTTGTAATGTGTCCTGAAGGGCCTCTTGATTGCAGAAAAAAAAAAGCTGCAAATTGCTGGCGTCTTGTCTCTATTAGATTCTGGAGCACTGTCTTATTGATAAAAACCTTTTCTCAATAATGGCCCTAATGTAGTTTCTTTCTTCTTTGCCAATGATGGCAGGTGCACACAGGTCTCTCAACAATTCCTGCGTCTTTGCACTTTGGTGTTTGACAGAAATATGTGTATTCGCTGACTGATATTAGGAGACTAAAATCCTATTGAAAACTTGCAAAAGGGGAATTCGCCACCATTCTGCCTTTCTGAATCAATTAATGCTTTTGTAAGTGGGTTACAGGATAAACAAAGGCTTTCTATCTGGCCTCCGTTAGATGTATTTTGTGAGAGTTTAAGGCTGAGAGAGGAGGCTTTTTCTTGACTCTGAGGATAAAGCCGTAATGGAGTGTCAATTTGGTGAAATGTGAACAGAAGACAGCGTAGGCAGACATGTTTCTGATATGATGAGTCTTATAAAGTTGAATCAGTGACAGTTAGTCTGCATCAAAACGCAAAAAGAATAACCTCAGTTCAAGGGCTGAATGACACTGATATTGTAGGCGCAGGTCTTGTGTTGTGCCGCGGCCGTGAGTGACACAACTGCTTAGTATTTCAGCAGTGCGGTGGATGGAATTTTACACTTCACAGCTGGCAAACACGAAATAACAATGTACAGGATCTATAGAAGTGAAAAACATCAAGCCAGACAGATGCAAATCAGGACAGAGACGATATAGGCTGAACACACAAAACACACAGAGACAAATAGACGGCGGCTAGGACAAAAATCCCAGTTGCACTCGGCTGCGCTGGCTGAGCACATTCCCACCATTCGGTCTGCAGGGAAATCAATAGTTTTCTTCCCCACATACAGATGAATTTATCCAGGGTGGATTCGTGTTCCAGTGAAAGATTCAACATTTGTACATTTGGAAGAAGAATGGCCTTTTAAAGCTTGAATGACGAATGACGAACAACAGAAGTGTTGTTTCCTTATTTGTTCTTCTGCTTCTATGTGTGAAACATTTGGTACAAATTCTTGTAACAAAAATGCCAAATATTTGCTGGTTCCATTTGCTGCTATTCTCTCTCATATAGGAAAGCAAATTAAATATTTTGGGGTTTTGGATTGTTGGTTGGACAAAAATGGATTTGAAGATGTCACCTTGGAATTTAGGAAACTGCAATGAGCAATTTTTACTATTGTTGGAGATTTTATAAACAAAATGATCAATCGGGAAAGTAATCAGCAGATTAATGGATAATGAAAATAAATTGCAACATAAATATATGAGTTCAATTTACTCTAAAACCACAGTAATCCCATAATATGTGGTCTGTATCTGGGCTGTAACTTGCCTCGCACCTTTTTATTTATTTTTATCATCTCCTCATGTATCAATGTAATCTTTACTTCGTTTACAGCTGCCCAATTATTGTTTTAACTGCTTAATCTGAGGCAGTCTCCATTTCATCAGGACTCAAACAGGTTTCTCTCAGTCTAATCCTCATTGTCTGACATTTAAGGAAATGTACATTAGTCCAATTGGCTTACAATGACACCACAACACTGACTAACCTTAAGTGTGCCAGATTTCTATCACACAATCTCGAGGTTGTCAGGGGAGAGTCGTCTTTAGTCTTGACCAGGCTGGTAGCCGCTGCCAGCATGTATTGCTTTGTTGTTCAGACAGTAATTACAGACATCGGAGCAGTTGTATCCACAGGTGCTGTATATCTAACAACACAGAGGAATTAATGCAGTTAGCGTGGGCCGCTGTAGCACCGTCTCCTGCTGAGAGTGTAACCCAACAGGCCTTTAATGCAGAGTCGAGCTGTGAGGAGTGCCAGCCTACGGTGAGCTGATTCAATCCTCCCCTCCTGCCTGTTTTAACACAGGATCCTTTAATGCAGCCCTAACAACATTTGGGAAGTATTTTTAAACAAAATGAAATTGCAGAGGCGCCACCTCCGTCTGCCCCGGTGTGGCTTGGGATACAGTTCCCCCCAGCCGAGTGCGCTCAGAGAGGCTGCAGGAATTTAAACTCCTACTAATGAAGATGGGGGGAGTGCTGTTTCTCCACTATAGGATTACATTGTCATACAGCACTATAATGCAACAAAGTCCTAGATTGCAGCGGGTTTCATGCAGTGTGGCACAAAAGGCACAAGCATGGGCGTGTCTTGAGGATTTGTTCAAATATCCAGTAGCATTTAACTTCATTACAATCTGCTTTAATTAGATTAATTGATGATTGTTATTTAGTCAATGCAATTAGACAAGTCGAACAGGTTGCAGCAAGTGACATTTTCAACAATTGATTTTTTCTTTGTTTTGTCATGATTTGCCATGTCTCTACTTCACTAAAATGTATTGAAAGCATATACAGTTTAGCGTATGTCCTCCAAGTCATCATGCAAACTCTGCACCCATCTCTAGTGTGTTTCTGTGTTTGACTCCCGTGGGCCGTGCACACATGTTCGTGCACATATATGTCTTATATGTGTGTGTGCGTGCATGCGTCCAGACGTGTGCCGTCTCATGTTGTGGCAGCTGTAGGCTCTGAATGTTTGATGTGACCACTGGTGTGAGGAGAGGATCTGGAGTCTTGAGGTCAAGAGGGTGTGCTTTGACATACTGAGGAGAGAGAGGCACGGACGAGGGGGACTCCTTGATGTTTGTCCTGTCGATAGCTTTGCTCAGGGGAATATTTTGTCTGAATGTGTGCGGGGCCTCCATTGAACTGGGCTACAATTTTTCTGTGTGGCCTGCTGATATACGGTGCTTTAGCCCCTAAACTGATTGTACGTGTTTTGTCTTGAATAGTTATTGTGTGGATCCAATGCAGTCAGCAGGAGGTCATTTCTCACCAGGGCAACACATGTCAAAATCTGGGGAGTCAGGTGAATGTTACATACAGCATCCTTGTGTAATATATGATTGCTTGTCATTTGTCACAGTGTGTAGATAGAAAAACATAACAGTTCTGGGCAGGTAGCCCAGTGAAGGCTGCAATGTGCCAGGTTTCTTTTTTGCAGCACGGTGTTGATACACAGGGGGTGCTACTGTATGGCTCTATAAGTTCCTCTGGGTGACACTGTTGTCACCCAGTATCACTAATATCCCCACCGCTATGTCATGACACATACACTCGCATGGACATGAACACACATATACAGAGGCTGCTCTTTCAAGTCATGACAGGGTTTTTTTTTAATTATTTTTGTTTCGAACAATATTCATGAATACAATTTTACCATATTAAACCTTCACATTAAAACAGAGGCGGAGGGTAACAGGCAACATGGATTTGAAACTACATGTGTACTTTAGATCAGTTGGCTGTTGAGGCTCTGTTTTGATTTCATCCCATATTGACTCTTGAAAGGCAGGGGATGGATTCATACATGGTTGGGGGTTGGATCATAGGCTTGCAAAAAATGTTAGATTATTGAATTCAGTTCTGAAAAAAATAAATAAATGCGTAGCCTATGTATACACTGTATATATATAAATAAAAAATAATTGATCTAAAATGGTCAGCAACTGGCTCGCACACACAGATCTGAGCTGACCATTGCATTTCAATGTGCTAAAAGACAAAGATTTCTTTAGACATCTCAAAGTCCATTTCTGCATGTGATGTGAAAAACAATTCTCCCAACACCGAGTCAATGAATCATTTAATATTAGTAACATACCAACCACTTATCCACCACTCAATACTGTTACTGATCATTTCCCTGAGTCTCTTTTCTGAGAGGGTATCCAGGTGTGTCTGTGTGTGTGTGTGTGTGTGTGTGTGTGTGTGTGTGTGTGTGTCTTAGAGAGAGACAGAGAGAGAGAGAGAGAGAGAGAGAGAGAGAGAGAGAGAGAGGTGTAGTAATCCATTAAACAGTCCCTCCATCTACGGATTAGGTTAGGCCATCAGGAGATGGCTCCTTCACTCTGAGAGGGTGTGGGTCAAGCATTTAGTAATAGGCTCAACTGTCCTATGGTGACATGTTACCAAGGTTACCAGGCTGACCCTGTCCTAGCAACACCTCTGCAAGTCCCTGCATAACACAGGATGCTGGAGACACACACACACACACACAGGCATAATTGCACATTTCCCCACCACTGTAACCCTATCTTTCTAGATTTCCTCTTTCCATGCTTCTCTGAATTCTCGTGCTTGTCCCAAAAAGACCCCGCCCGACCTCTCGCGGGATTACGGTACTGTTTTGTTTGGCCTTTTTTGACAATCAGCGAAATAAAAGCCTTCGACTTAAGAGCACGACCGAGAGGTCAGTATAGGTGTCCGATATCAAGTGTGGTTAAATTGCAGGGTCATCCCTCTCCTGGACGGTCGGAGGGACTCTAGCCTCGACCACCAGCCTCGGTGACCAGCGATCGCAGCGTTGAGGACCCGCAGAATGCTGATGCACCATTTGTCCGAGGCATGTTCTGGTCTACATGATGGATGACATGCGCTGATGCACAGGCTCTAAGTGATTGGGGAAGATTGAAGACACCCAATTCACTTACAGTAGCTTTGCTCTCCATTCCATAACCAGGCAATCAGAGCAATGGGCACGTGTAAAATGTACAAGTATGTGCTGGGTAGAGCAGACCTGCTGCGCTGTTACGCTGCATAATCTGGAGTATTGCTGCTGCACTTATTGTGGAGCTTCAACCTGCAGGTCTGCTGTGCTATCAGAGTCATGGCGGTTAGGTTGGAAATCAAAAATGGTGTTTTCTTTATATTTATGCTTCAAGTGTTGCTGGAGTTTAGAGCTCATCAGACTATTTCCCTGCTTCATGGACCTTGGAAGTGGGTTAAATTGTGGCACAAATCCTTACGTTCGTAAAATGAGCAGTGGTCAGATGCACAACTGTGCTTTTACTCTCTGGGTATGTAGATGGATACACGAAGATTATTAAGTAATGTTCAAAGAACCACAACTGTCACCGTCTGTTTCTGCTATGAGTCACTGTTCGCTCCTGTTTGCATTAAGGACAAGCAAGGTGTATCTTTAAATCATAAAAAAAAAAAAAGAAATGTCACCTATTTTCACCCAAAGATATTGACATTTTTTGAAGGGGCAGATGGACTTAAACACATCTTTACCCATTTTACATTAAACAGGGTCCAAAAACACTTCATGTGATACTAAGTGGGGAGAAAAATGGTAACAAAAAACAAAAAAAAGGAAAGTATTATTTTTTATAATTTTTTGAGACAAACATTCCCATAAGACAACTGAATATAATGAATTCCATTATAACAGAACACTTACCTTGCTTAAATAACTACTTAACTACAACTACCACTTAACTAATCAGTAATTTTTTTAACTATATAAATTTCACTTCAATTTTCATATATAATTAAAATGGATAGTATGTCTATATTTCACCAGTCCTAACGTTACTAATGTGCACAAACATTTAATGGCATGACTCCGGGTGTTAAAAGACCTGCTAATCATTTTCTGAGGAAGAGCATGTTCCAATCCTCTGTCTGTAGTTTTGTTGTGTTTACACTTGGATAATTATACCTTTTTTATTTTATTTTAATGGAAATCTGCTGTGTGAGCTGTGTGCTTTTCCTTTATACGGAGCCCCACCCCTGTCTACACTACAATGTTTCCTGTCTCCGACTCTTTAATGAGGAAACATATGCTGAGATGGGCACATCCTGAATCAAGTGCTACAAGATGTTATGCATTACAGCAAGACAAAGATGAGCAAATATTGATCATTATGGAGCAGGTATCATACTTTGAAGAATGCAGGATAATCACCTATATTTGGTTGTTTTTCTCCTTAGGCTCCTTTCACACACTGTATGTGACTCTCTCTGAATGTCCTTGATGATTTTGTCATTGATTTTCTCCACAGCGCCGTACTGATTTCCTTTTGATGAGCCGCTGAGCAATTCCAGTTTGTATGTGTCCACTTGGGGTGGTGTGACATTACTGACAATTCATGCACATTTCTTGCAGAACTTTTTTAATAGTAGATTTCTTTTTAACCTCTGCGTTTTCTGTGCAGTACCTTCAGATATTTAAAATATGTTTTAAAAAGTTTCCCATAAATAAGTTGAAAGTTGTCCACACACGTCCTGATTCTACAGTTAATCGAACTGTTGTGTCTTTTTTTTATTTCCCCCCCAATGTGTGAGCTCTCCTAAGGACTGAAGAGCCACTGTTGAATGTTTTAATCTTTCCTTTAGAGTGTTGAATGTGAATGTCATTGAATGTCCTCCATGAATTTGCCATTGATTTTTTCTTTTCCATAAAGCAGTTTTCCTCAGGCTATGTGCCAACAACAGCTACAGGTAGCTGGTTCAAACAGGGGGCAGTAAAATGAAAAGTACATTTGAATTTGTTTTTGGTCACATAATCCTTATAAAAAAATGGAATACCCCTGGTAGGGATGTAGATTAGTCTTTCATGGGTGCATCAAAAAATATATTATCATGATCCTTTCATGTATGTGCCATATTGTTAGGTGTAAGTTGTATGTTTTTAATTGCATGGAAAATAACAGACTTAACTGACCTTGTACTGGAGAATAAAATAGTTTTTAGTAAATCGTTTTTAAACTGAAGTAACCTTTGGCAATTTTTGTGGTTATGTTTTTTTTTTTTTTATTCAAGCAGGAAAGGGACAAGGAAAGAAGGGATGACGAAAAGAAGGATGGCGTGAGACAGAGATGTGTGTATTTGTAGCTGCATATCTGTCACACGTCTTTCTGCCTTTGATGGCTGCTGTCCATCAGATCTCTGGAGCGTGGCGGCCTCAGCCTTGGAGCTGCATTGGGGAGATACACGCACGCACACACACACACACACACACACACACACACACACACACTCAGACACTTCTGGTAGGTGAGGCATATGGCAAAAACAAGTGACAGAAAGGAAGTAGAGTGGAAGACGACAGATGACGAGATTTCAGTCTGAAACAACACATTAGTAAGAAAGAATGTGTTGGAATAAGATATAATATTATAATATTATTACTTGACAAACGCTAAACAAACATTATGGCCTTCTCCTGACAGACATCCTCCGTGACAGATTTTCTTGTCTTTGGTCTTTAGGGTCCCAAGGTTTGTCAGGCAGCTCGTCCCCTGAGAAGAGACGGAGAGTCTGGACACTGGAAAGGTACATGTACAGGTACACACACACACACACACACACACACACACACTCACACACACACACACACGCACACACATACAGAGGCAGGCACGGCCACACGTACACACATACTGTACATACACAAATAAGCAGTAAACATTACCTCGAAAACTGTTCACAAACACGTCTTAAAAATTAATAAATTAAAAAATTATGTTTTAAGGGGAAAACATGCTTAAGCAATTTTCTTGACTGCGTTTCTGGACATCTACAGTGCAGGATCTGAGAGTATTTGTAGTCTAAATCGGTCCAATTTAAGATTTTTTTGTAAAGTGATTAGTGTTACGAAGAATGAATTGTAGCTTCTTAATACACTTTTTGGGAATGCCAGCAAAAAGTGAATTAAATATTCTAGCCTGCTGGAAATGAAACATAAAATTGTGTTTTTTGCATCTCTTTTGCTTACAACAGTGCCCTGGCAATAAAAACAAGACATAATAAAACAGAAATAAAATCAACAAAAGAATGCTAATAACAACAACAAAAACAGTACAGTTTTTGTACACAAATGCAAAAAGAATTAGATAAAACTCATAAAATGACGGGGGCGATGGGAGGAGGTGGGACAGAAACCAGGCTGTACGGTTTGCAGCTCTCCCCTCCATAGGACAGGAGGCCCGGTTGCCATGGTGATGCAGTATTTCTCCAGAATTGCACATATTGATTCGCAGAGGCGTCAACGGCCAAGCAGGAGTGAGAAGAAAATGTGTGTTTGGGGGGGGATGGGCTGTAGGGGAAAGAGTAACGCGAGGGAGAGCGTAGGTTGGAGTAGAATCACCAGACAATGACTCGTGCTAATACACACACACACACACACACACACACACACACGGACACACACACACAGCAACACACGGTAAATAGTACACCTTCATGGGATAGTCCCTTTCACTGCTGTGTTTCTGATCTTTTTTTTCAAATACAGTTTGTTCATGTTTTGTTGTTGCTCTCACGAGTGATGCTATTTAAGACTCGGCTGTCGCCTCAGACTGCTCAGAATAAACCATTTCAGCGTGTTTTCTCATGTTTAAGCTTGTTTAGTTTACACATAAAAGCACGCTGACTTCCTCCGGGCAAGTGATACACACGGAACAGCTCAGAAAAACGCTTGTAGGCGAACACCAGTTAAAGCAAAAGATCCTGCCTGAAACAGAATTCACTTATGTTATTCCTTGTATGCTGGACAATTAAATCAATATTTGCGCGGATGAAAAACTGTCTCCTAAAGCTGGAAACCATAAAAGAAAAAACAGAGCCCCAGTCTGTGATGTAATCAAAAGACAAAGCTGGAGCTGTTTCAGATAATTATCCGAGGAATGATTAGATGAATACCTACAGGGAAATATTTCACTTTACTTTAAAAAGCTTTGTTTCTACAACTGTAGAACTGTACTTCAACCTGAAAAGAAACGTGTCCTTAGGTGTTATCGCTGTGTCTACAGTGAATAGCTAAAGCTTTTTTCTTTTTTACATGACGTGGCCTTGCTATAGTGGAATAATAGAGGAATTCAGCTACATAAGGACAGAAGTGTCTACTACTCAAGAGGAGTAAACACATGTTTTCTGCATTGAGTTTTGTGCTATTATGGTATTTCATGTATTTTACTTTTTTACTCTCCAGAACAGCTGTAAAAATAGTTTAACTCTTTTTCAGTTTAGCAAACTGACAAAAAAGACAACAAAAGCAAAACCAAACGTAGACACATGCTGTTAAACGGCGATGTTCTTAATTGAACTGTATTATTTCCCCTTTATGTATTACTTATTAGCCTGAAGCCCCACACCGAACAGAAAACTAAGACACAGCACATTCACTCCAGCATGTTTGTGGTAGTTAACAAAAATGAAGGCCATTAAGTTGGCGAGCGAGCGGAGAAGAAGGGAGCAGGGAGACTGTTTGAAAAGCTGTGTGGATGTGAAACCTGAATTCCTTGAACACTGTTTGAAAACTGTAATCCCAGCCGAAAGGTCAAAAGTCTCAGCAGGTTTTTTATTTGTGTCTTTATGCTGCTGTTTTAAGCCCAGAACACGCTTTGTACTCCGTTCAAAGAGCAACATGAGGGGTCTGTGAGGGGATTAGTCTGAATGATGACGGCGGAGGCGGTGATGTGCGGGGGCGTGTGAGCGTGCACAGGCGCACGTGAGTGTGTTGCTGCTGTCATATTGAATCCTCGTAAATATAAAAGTAAACTTTTTCAGGAGCTAACATAAAAAAAACTGATTCCTATTTTTGTGTGCTTAGTAAAAAAACGTTCTTACCACTGACTGCAATATGACAAATGACTCTGACATGAGTTGTGTTATCTCCCTGTTCTGTTTCAATATAAATGTCAGACATTTTTACTTTATCCTTGCAGAGCTACTGTCGCCATTTGAGCTTTTCCCAAGACGATGAAGTTAAAAATGTTCTCTCTTTTCAGCTATTGGAAGTTGTAATGTCTTTGTACTTGCTTGGTAGAATTCTTAGTGTTATAATCATCTTCTTCTACTGTGTGGCATTAGACTTAACTGCAGTCCTAATGGGGGATAGTTGCTAGATAAGTGCGTGAAGGGAGCAGCTACAGGGAGTGGTGACATGAAAGGAAACTTTTATTTACAAGAATTGCAAGAATACAGCTTGTATCTCCATACAGAATGTTTTTGTTTATTTATCCTGCTAAAATAAAAAATAAAAAAAAAATATTAAGAAAACCAGATATGCAACAAAATACTTCAAATAACATCTATTACTAGAACGCATAAAGTATGTGAGTTTTAGAAGAAAATACCAAATATTACCATAAATATATTTGATCTATTGCGTTCTGACTTTCCCCCAAATATCATTGAAATATAATACGTTTTTTTATTTTTCTGCCAACCCAACACGATTGAAAACATAAAGTTGCCGATGGAATGCTACAGCCACCAGAGACACCCAGTGACCAAAGCGGTGCATGTCTCTACTGTAAGTTAATTACTAACTAAAACTAATTTAGTTTGAAAAAGTTTTTCAACACTGTCTGTTTTGGACAGAACTTTTTTACACACAGACATTGCAGGTGTTTTTTGTAACACATTGAAAGTGTCGTTTCTGGTCATGATGACTGTTTTCATAGCAGGCATTTTCTATATTTTAGCACTGCAGTTTCCTGTCTCCATTTGTTTTCTGAATGTTCGGGTCAGGAAGGGGAGCGGTCTCGCTGCTCTTATAATGAGAGGTATCAAAGATGTCAGTAGAAACCACGCACATGTCTTGTTCCGTACAATAGCTAGATTAGCATGTTGAATTAGTCCAGCGGAGAAAGAAAGCGAGGCCTGTGCAAAACAACGTTGCACACTTACCCACATACGTCCACAGAGCATGTGTGCAAATGCTGCACAACACCGTGTACACAGCATCAGCCCAGAGGTCCTCCGTCCAGGGACGAGAGCTGAATCTAAGAGCCTCTATCACTTTCTCAAAAAACACAACTAATCCTCCGTATCTCCACAACAAACACACACACACACACACACACACAGAACACCTCTTCCCTCTCTCACACTCTTTTGCCCTCTTTCCCACTCTACATTCAATGCGGTGCGCTCGTGACTGTGAGAGTGAGAGAGAGCGAGAGCGAGAGAGACCGAGAGAGAGAGTGCATGTATGTATGCATGTGCGTGTGCGCCTATGTGTCGGTGTGTTTATTTGTCTTTGTCTGCATTGTGATTGTGATGGTGTGCTTGGAGACATTGTTAGACCCAACAGAGGATTGCCGCCGTGTTTTTCAGCTCAAGGTCTCAGCCTCCGTCTCCGGCTGTGGTCTCAGCTCCTTCCAGCTGCTCCTGAAAGCTCCACTCTGCCTGAATGAGCTGCTAACCTTGGCACCAAATCAATATCAGCCAAACTCTTTGAAGAATCACAGATGGAACTGGCCTCACTGCTCTGTGCTTTCGGTGCTGTGCGATCAGTGTGTGTGTGTGTGTGTGTGTGCGTATGCGTGTGTGTCTGTAATTGCTGCCAGCCTCCCTTTCCTGCTTGGCCTGCGTCCAGAGAGCTGCACAGTGTGATGGTGGAGTATCTGCTCTCATTCATGATTGAGGGTTAGGTTTAGGGCTGTCTAAAGACACCCCACCCCCACCCCCACCCCCTCATCCCTTCTCAACAAACACACACACACACACCAAACACATCATTATCGTCTTTCAGCATTTTTTTTTTTTTTTTTTAATCATTAATTTCACATTTTTGACCAATTCCTTCATTCTCCACACCCTGCAAGTAAGAAATAAGGTGATGCGTTCCTCGCAGCCGTCTTTGTCCTTGGCCCAAACACACACTCACAGACGCATGTTTCCTGTAACCCAGCCTGGTATCATCTGATCTGGGTGTTGCTGAAGCTGATCGATGGCTGTGTTGAAATATCTCAGGGTATGATGAGATGCTGCATTCACACAGGCACAGAAACATATCAATAGCCTGGAGGCTCGCACCCAACGTCTCTGTTTCCAAATACAATTAAATAGCTTCTTTTACACAAATGCACTCTGTGAACAAGCAAACATTCATACAAACAGATAAGCACCTGAATGGATTTTACAATTGATATACTGCGCATATGCCAGCGATGGTGTTCTGATTTATTACTGTAAGAGACTGAAGAGACATTTTGATAGAATTAAGTGTTGGAAACGGATACAAACAAGTCAAAAATAACGTCACCTTTCAAAGACCAACAGAGAGTATTTAAATGGGAAGTTAACTGGTTCCACCGAGTTCAGAGCAGACCTGTTAAAGACACTTGGGTGTCTTTAATCTTTTTTAACGACAGGACTTCAGCAGGGTTGGCTGATACAGGCCGGATATATTGTGCTGGTCTGTACAACATTACAACCAAAGGGTAGGAACCTGCCCTCATTTATAAAACTCTTGCGGAGAATCTACACTAAATGTTAGGTACAAATGAGGAAATATACATTTGGCAAAAAATGATCTGATTTATAAAGCCTTGCGTACGCCTGCCAGTGTGCAATTTCCTTTTATAAATTCCAAATCTACTTGGAAATGGATCAGCCCCATATCCCGGCCTCTACCCGCCCATATTTAACCATAAATGTTGGATGCAAAGCCCCTCATGAATGTACCGGAGGCCGAGCAATCGGCTGAACGGGCACTGCACTAGTTACAACGAAAGGTAGTAACAGGAATTGAACACTGCAGATTTATGATGCCGCTTCCATCTAAAATACATTTGATAAATGTTTTTGATTCGAAAGCTGTTTTTTTTTTTTTTTTAATGTAATCATGTGCTGAGGCTGCATCATGTATACTGTCTAAATAAAGGAATGAATTCAAGGCACCGAGGTTGAGGGAGTGTCGTTCAGTAAGGTGCCTTGAATTTTGAAAATCCTGTACCTTCAAAAGCAACTCCCATCCAGTTTATCAGATAAGAAAACTTTTATTTGTCCCACAGCGGGGAAATTTACAGTGCTACAACAGCAAAGGGACAGTGCAGATAAAAGGGCAAATATAAAATAAGTACAAAATAAGGTATCAAAATCTTAACAGGTAAGATTCATATTTGAAGCTGCATCTTTACGTTAGAGGCGCCCACAGCTGTTTTATTGTTCTAAATGTGAGAAAAGTGAAACGTTTGAACTGAGCATCAATGTTGTGCTGCTTGATATGTAGATACTCAGATGAATGACAGTAGAGACACGACAGGAAATGGGGGAAAGGTCGGACGACACTTCATGTTCATTTCTTCAACTGACTCATTTCAAGCCTTAATCATTTGTCAGATAAAACTTTGACTCCGAAACTTATCCTAACATTTTTTCTAACTTTCACATCCCATACGAGCAGGAACACAGGGTGGTGTGCCTGGAAGCAGTGTTAATTATTAAAAGTTATACAGTACGCCTTGTCTTGAAAACCCTTAAACCAACAGGTGGATCAATGATGAGAGTGAAATAAATGTAATCAGTTGCATTAATCAACATAAAGTCATCTATGAGTTGAAGCTTTAATGTTCAGTGTTACACCGGAACGTGTCCAACCACAGAGTCCTTTCAAAACACAAAAGAATCGAGACTTGAGCACTTTTCACTCATCAAAGCCGCTGAGGGCAAATTCTTCCGTCTTCTGACTTCAGTCTATTGATGGCAAGGACAGCCACACAATAACAAATATATTCCACTGATTGTATTCTGCCATCATTTTTCTTTGTCTCCTTCTTTGTGCTCTCCCTTCTCATTTCTTTCCCCTTCCTCCTGTCCTCATTATTTATCTTTAGTCTATTCTATTACCTCCCCCCCAGTTCTTATGCCTTCCTGCCTTCTCGTATTGATTTTCATTTATAGGTTTTCATCCTTTTCACTCCCATTTCTCTGCACTGATGGCACCTTGCAGCTTGCCTCTCACTCTGCCTCTTCCCTCACCTCTCCACAAGTAAATGCCTTCCACATTCTCTTGCTGCCTTTTGATATAATATCAGATACTTCTGGGCTTTGCAATACCAAGAAGCTAGGGTGCGACAAATAGCATGCATTGCTAGCCTTATGCTATTCAAAAGCGATAAAGGTCACCCTCCTTCCTTATGAGTTGAAGAAAAGGAGCTGGTATGGATCCAGGAAGCTTTCAGCGACAAGAATTACCATAGAGTACATTCAATGGAGACCCAGGACTCAGGCGGCTTTGTGGATGTTAATGTTACTCGTATCAAGTGCTGGCTGTGAGTAATAAGTCAGAAGGTGGATTGGCTCAATAAATATATTGTTGGGAGTCTCTGCACCCACATTGTAGATTCTGTAATTATAGAAAGGTGGCACGAAGAAAAGAAGTGAACAAAAACAAAAAATCAGAAACTGTCCCAATGTTTGCCAGGCATGTGCCACTGAGTCTCGTACTGAGCACCTTTGCAGACTAAATATAAAGAAATGATTGAATGTTGTGTCATCATGTAAGCACATTTGTGTATTCTCATCATAAATCATTTCTACTTATGCACAAGCATATATCACTTATTGTATCCCGATGAACGCCACCTGTGTGTTCATGAGATGTGATCATGAACATAATCCACTCCCTCAAATTGTTCTATGAGGTGAACTATGAACTGTCTTCTCAGTTTGTAATAAAAAAATTTAGATTTTCATAGCACCTTTCAAAACCCAGTTACAAAGTGCTTTACAATAAACAGAACACATTTCGAATTAAAATAAAATGAAATGAACTTAAAGCCAAAAAGGTAACACATAATAAAACACAGAAAGTAAAACAAACAATGTCATAAAATATAAATAAAATCACCGAAATTTTTATTCTTTTTTTTTTTCTTTTTATCGGTTTTTAAAATTGAAGACAAAAAAAAAAAAAGAAGAGTTTCAGTCTTGATCTCCTTAGGCAGGTCATTCCAGAGTCTGCAGGAAAGTTTTATTCCCATAAATGTCATTAAAAAGAAAGAAAAAGAATTTCACACCACAAAGCTTCAAGTCCTATTGTCGGAAATCAGCAGACAAAAACATAACAAAAGTGTCACTGGTGCTATTAGGGGATATAATAAATAGTATAAATACTACTACTGTCATCACAGAGCCGTACTGTGGCAGCAATAAGCAGTCCATAACTTTTAATTTAATGATTTAAAAATAGGAGGTTGAGGGGGTGTGACAGTCATGGAGATAAATAAGAGAATACTTAATATTACAGGTGATTTTCACTGGTGTTACGGAGGATGATTAAACGGAGACTTGCCTAAGAACACTGAGACAAAAAATCTGTCATTGCATGAGGCCCACCGTGCTGTTTAATTACCTCATAACACATTTTTAACAACTTCAGATTTATAGCTTTGCACTGATAATAATAGTGTTTAAGGAAGACTAGTCATATGTATTATACCTATGCTGACAATACATTAGAAGACCAACATCTACAAAGGAAACATAGTTTACCTGATTAGATGGATAGCTTTCAGATTGTGTGCAAACTGGACTCCATGTTTGTTTTGACTCTCCAGCCAGCGAGGAAGCGGCAGAGTATCAATGGAGCAAAATGTTCACTGAGAAGAGAGATAAGGAAATAGCGTCGTCGGAAATGCATGCCCTTATTCTTCCGCTCCTTACGCAAACATGCTAATATCGATGCTGGTTATTAATTGACCAGACAAAGAGTTATCCGAGGGAGCAGGCTGTTTCACGCTGATAACGACAGACGCTGTCTCTGCCTCTCAAAGACTCGTGATAGCAAAAACAGACAGATGATAGAGACTGTCGAGGAATTAAATGATTTCCACGACAAGTGTCTTCACTTTTTTTCAATTTGCAAGTCTGAGACATCATTGTGCATCTTTGTTGCAAAAAAAAAACAAAAAAAAACTGCCATTGCACATATATATACATTCGATCTCAATTCTGATGATAAATGCTCTCACTGGTCATCGTACAAATAACCTTATATACCCATTATATTGAATTACAACATTGTTATATGTCCAAATCTCGCTCTCTGCAACATCTCTCCATAACACCTGCAGTATAAGGTTAGGGAAAGTTAATGGTATAAACTATGGTCAAGGTATGGTTAAGATTAGGCAAGTAAACGAGTTAATGATAGAGAAATGTCATGTTTGCCATTAATAAAAAAGCGACTGCTGCTTGCTTTGTATAAGGACAAAACCACCACTCCACATACGGGGCAGACTGTTCCCTGTATTCGCACTGGTAACGGTGAGAGTGTGATTATATATAACATTTACTTTTGTTTATCTTGGTAAGGTTGTGGGTCAGGGTCATGTCTGTCTGTTAGTCCCAAGGTTTCAGTTATTATTTCCACCGCAAACAAAGGAACTAATGAGGTTTTAGGGTTCGGTCGGTTATTAACGCTGTTTTTTGCAACTGATGAGCTCCATTAGCTCCCTGCTTGCACCAGGCTTTGAGGCTTCACGTGGATTAAAGCTATATTGGAGTGGATGCTGTACTTCTTCAAGCTGACACACAAGGTATTGATCATCCAGTTAGCTTCTTTACTAAGATGTCTAACTCCTAGCAGCTGAACTACTCAGTGGCAGAAATGGAAGCCCTTGCATTGATCTTGGCTTTGCGACACATCCATGTCTACCTTGACACCGGGAGGCCAATTTGTTTAACTGAACCTTTTTTGAACTCTCTTCAGAATCCCCCCCTCCCCAAAAACAAGTTTTGTTTTTGCAGCCAGACAACCTGGACACCCGACACAACGAGGGCAAAGGTAACATTATGGCAGATTCCCTTTCGCTTCCACCGTCATTAATGCTAACACCCTTTCCTCTTCCTTTCTGTTCTCTGCAGTCTCTGTGTTTCCTCCTCTTAAGCTGCTCCACAGCACCAAGGCTGCTGAGAGATGCTGAGGAGAGGGGAGGAGCCTCAAGTTGTATTAAAGGCAAGCGCTTCTATTTCTATCCCGTAAAAATAGTGTGGTATGTTTTTGATTTGTCTTATGGGGGGGGGGGGGGGGATTTACGGACCCCAGGTTGGCCCTTATCATGTCTTCCGATGTTCCTTTTGTTCCAAGAAGTGGGAGGGTCAGAGATGCTGAACACCTGAGTAGGCAGCACTCAGGAGTCTGTAAATCAAGCTTGCCTGCCAAAACTTACTTTGTTCTTTCTTTGCGGTCCCATGCACACACAAACTCTATGCCACACACACAGACGTTGCATACACCTGCTCACACACTCACCTTATTTGCATTTAATACATTTGATTAAAAGCATTTTATGATATTGAAGAACTTAAGAACTTTTTCACACACTTTTTTAACCAGGTTGTGACACCTGAGATTACTTTATTTCAGTATTTACCATGAGGAGAAGCAGAGCCTCAACTCTAGCACAGAACTGAGAGACTCTGTGTCTTCCCTGCTTTGATTTGGCATGAATATGAGTACGTTCAAACACAGATCAACCGCAGCACTCTTCTCGCTCTTTTGCCCCAGCGCAGGTCCTCACCTCCAGTACTACTTTGCTATTTTCCCCTTACTGATTGAAAAAATCTAAAAGTGTCCAGGAAAACAGGGGTCTTTGCCCCTGTAGCCTGGCATTACCAACAGTCCCATTATCCCCAGTGATAGCTGTGAGACATGGACACGCACACACACATGAACAAAAAAAACATCGATCACACATCACTACATTCTGACATTCTGAAGACGCCCATACACACACACACACACGCACACACACACACACACAACCACACACATACACACACAACAAAAACATTGATTTGGCCCCCTCCCTCTGCAGAAAAACACTGACAATCTTCACCAGGCTGTAATTTTATGGCACAACAAAATGAAAGGGTAATTTTCGCAGGATAGTGAAGGAGAGGCACAATCGGAGATAAAGGGACAAAGTTTGGTGTCTGAAAGGCCGGTGATGATGATAGCAGCCGTGCAGGGAGAGAGAAAGGAGAGAAAGAAAGGCCGTTTGACAAGGCTGACAGCCTCACGCCTCGGTACCCAGCTCAGCACAGAAAAGACAGGTGCTAAAACACTGCAATTTAGATAGTTTACTGGCCATTGTCAAAACACTAGCGCAATCTGTAGAGGGTTTAACGGGTTTAAAGTCACTCAGTGTAAGACCCCCACCACCTCCACCACCTTTTACTCATTACTTTCCACTGCTGTTTCTGTTCTTTTTATTATTATCTTTTTTTAACATGGACATATGCTGAGTTTACAAAATATAAGGCCAGCTTATTCTCTCAAAGACATAGACTGAACGTTTAGCATCTATTAGATTTCATAAAGAAAACGTAAACCCGCTATGCATGTCGGAAAAATGGTTACAAATTACAATTATACCATCAGTATTAACGCTGCTGCTATAAGTTACTATTTCTGTGTTAGCGTATTATGAAAATACAGGTATTACTTTATATAATTTATACATTTTATTGATGTGTTTTATTCCCTTTTGTCTTCCTATTGATAACTCTACAACTTTGCTTAATATGAATTAATGTAAAGGTGAGTGATGTTCTGTCACTTATTGTAAGTCGCTTTGGACAAACGCGTCAGCTAAATGTAATGTGATGTAATGTTCTCTTTAAAAAGAGACATACATTTTGCACATTTTTGGCACTGCAAGATGTTATATGCACTTAAGTATTAATAGATCATACAGTGTGTTTCCCTACTGTATCTTTCGACATCCACAGTATTCTTTAGCAGCTTAACACAGATGAATATAGTACAATAAAGAAGTTTTAAGAAACTTTTGCTTCCCCTTTCGGTTAAGAAATGTGGTCTTTGAATGCCACGGGACCAGATTATGTCAGAAATTGTTCCGTAGTTTATGGGTGTGTCCAGAGGATTTTATTGTGATTAGTCACTGTTGCCTTTTCTTCTTCGCTTTGTTCGCTTTGTCCTCCTTTTTGTGCCAGATGGTATCAGTTTATAGAGTAGCACTGATGAAGAGAGCCCCTACCTTTTATACAGTTTGAAGGAAGGCCAAGATTGATTGTTATTGATAACTTCAAATGGAGGCTTTGGTCTGTGTTTTGCAGACTGGAAGATGTGCAACTTTTTCAATTTTTCTTGCCCTCACAGACAGAAATGGGTGCTGTCTGTGTATTGATGAATACACTTGCAAAGCCAAGAAGTCTCTGACAGTTAATCACTTTTTCCTCTCTTTTGTCTTTCCACTTGTATCCTTCATTTCCTCCTCTCTGTTTGGCTGTTTTGCTGATGGTAAATATGAAACTGTGAATGCACCTCACTTCCTGCATCAATCTGAATGCAACATGCATACAAGTGCGACCTTTTCAGCTCAGAATGACATCCCCGATATTTGTTGTGAGAATTTCTTTTAACAAATCAACGTCAAATAGCATTGATGTAAAATATCTGACATATATATGAACTGACATCGATATTAGGTGAAATAATAAAGGCCTATTTTCAATTGCTCAGAAAAAAAGAAATCAGCAGTTTTTAGGAAATGTTGCTGTGAAGATATGAAGAATAATATTGACCCTGAAATGAATATAGAAAATAGAAATTAAGTATGGTAATTGATTAAATGTATTTCCTTTTTTTTAATTTATTCTAGTGTACACTACAGCATGGATTTCTTTTGTTTTTCATTGACCTCTTTTAGTCACTTGAAGTAATCCGGTGAAAGTGACACAGTTGGCACGGCTTGCTTCCCCTTCGGACCAAAAGCTGTAAGTCGTGCAGTTTTCATAGTTTGATTTTACTTCTTTTGTCTTAGGTTATGTTGAGGTCTAAATCAATATTTATTTGAACATTATTTAGTGACAAACGAGTCGGTTTGACCTCGGTGCACCCGGAAAACTGAAGGAAAGCTACTGTGTGCTGTCACGTCACCAATTTTAGCTGCAGCATGATTACATATTTAATAGATTTTCACAAGATAAATTCGATGGTTACTGCCAGGCTAGCACTATGGCTTCATGGATGGCACAGTTGATCTGTCTGTCCACTGCTTTGGTCTTTATTGAAATATCTCAATAACTGTTCGATTTATTGCCATTTAAAATGTTGCTCTCCATTGGATAAAAAAACAAAACACCATGGGGTTAACATTTTTGGTTTTGAGTGATATACTTCCAATAACTATTGGATTTCCATTAAACTTCAACGTCCCTGGGTCGCGTGAGGCCAGGGACCTTTGTTGCATTGCACCGTCCTTCTCTCTCTCTCCCCTCGTTTCCTGCCATATCTCTATTGCCGATTAACCATTAAAGTAAAAAAATGCCCAAAGAAATCCTTTTAAGAAATTCAACATAACATAACTTGACAATATAGTCAATGTAAATCCTGTGTGTGATGTGTTGAAATGTGGATAACATTTGGATATGAAGAAAGTTGTTGAGCCATCTTCAAGGCCCCCTGTGATGCTGTGGCAGCCATTTTGGGAGCTTACCATGATTGATCATCACATCTTATTGTTAAAGAAAAGCCTTTATTTGGGCTGATCCTGACTTCTAAAATCTCCTGTTGTCTTTCATTGAATTTTACTGTTTTTTTTGTCTTAAAAGATTCAAAGATTCACTATTGTCATAATGCACAACAGCTACAGCGGCAACAAACAATCTTAAGTCCCAGGCTCCTCCAACAATGCAACATACAGTATGCCTAAGACAGAAAAAGAAATACAATTCAATGGACTAGGTTTCCCTGTCTTAAATGCAGGAGACTAAGCAAGCGATGGTGGAAAGTATTTTCTGCGCAGACTGTGGGTTAGATGGGTTGGGGACTGCATATTGATGATATAGTTGGGAGAATAGAGAACAAGTGCAATTGGAGAGGCCTCGAGGGAGCTGGGCCGACCAGAAGAGGGTTGGACTAAGATGGTAGGTAGGTAGGTAGGTAGGTAGGTAGGTAGGTAGGTAGATAGATAGATAGATAGATAGATAGATAGATAGATAGATAGATAG
>CALSBV010012174.1:5247220-5266852 GCA_943590825.1 Bovichtus diacanthus | reverse complement strand
AACAGCGGACATTATGAATGGTCACGATTCTGATTACGGTCATGTTGTCACCCTCATCATGGCAAAGACACGGAGAAAGGCATATGATGCAGCTTTCAAGTTGAAGAATAAATATGTAAAAAAAATAAAATATGTACAAAATAAATACAAAAGTACAAAATACATATTTTTTTAAAATTCAGTGGGTGCGGCTTATATTCAGATGCGCTGAATAGTCCGGAAATTACGGTAGTCAGTTACTGACCTAACCAAAACCTCCAGATTTCTGACATAAAGAAATGTACTGTACAGTTTCTCACGTTTGAAGTGGATTGGCAACTGGACAGCCAATAGGGAGCAAAACGGACCGAGGACCTGAAGCCTCTCGGCAACATCACTGACCTTTAGGTGGAGAAAGCCCCTGCTCCTGTACTGGGGGAACCCCACTGGTTGCAGAGCCATCCAACCCAGTGATAAAGGAAACCAAAGTGGCGGGGGGCTCTGAAAGGGCACACAATGTCGATACAGGAGGAGGAGTGGTCTTCTGGTCCCCCACCAGCACTCTGAAGATGAACACACTTGGGCTCTGTCTGGACGTCTTGAATCGTTGGCCTTTGTGTGCATTGTGTGATGACTGAATGTGATCCGATGTCACAATCAGGTCCGAATGAACTTCACGCCTGACGACAGCTGATGCAGATGGAACTTTTCTTTCAGTGAAATGAATTGAGACTTTTCGAGGGCTTTTAAAAAAATTGCCATATAACATGTAGCATACTTAGTGGTGTTTAGGAGAACATTTGTCTTACCACCGTGTCCCCCAACCAGCCCACAGTGTAAATGCAAACATAAGGACCTTGTTGAAGCTTTCCCACCATTTCAAGTGCCAAATTAAAACATGTTTGAGAGGAAATCTAGACTCCAGTGACAGCATGGTGGCCCATTGAATTCACCTATTATATAACAAAAACAATATCACCCCAGCGTCTCCTCAGCGTACTGAACTTTTTGATAGTTCCAACTATCCTCTGCAGTTGCCAAGGAAATGTAAATGTTCAATTTTCCACATTTTTCAGAGCATAAATCAACTTTTAATGTATTTTACATATTGCTTTACAATGTCTCATTTGCTCAACACTTTGTCCCATATTAATTCATTTAAAAAGATTTATAGCAGTAGAGTGTGTTTAGGCCATTTCAGCAGATATCCCACTTTATGCTATAAAGCCACAGGAATTCATTACAACCAGAATACATGTCATTCGTGTAGACATTTTGGAGGAGAGTGTATACATTATTTTGTAAATGAGATGAGACTTTTTTGTGGCACAATATATATGAGTGCCTTTATATTTTTTGAATGAAATAGTTGTTCCCTCTTCTTTGGGCCTCTGCTTTGTACTGTACCTGTCCCCTTTTACTTCCTGACGTTACCCATTCTTCTGATCTTGTCATTTGCTCTTTTATAAGGACATTGATTCTGTAGGTCAGGTTTGGTGACCAGTCCCTTCCCCCCATCAGAGACTCTTTCATGTTCCCAGCAGCAACCTGACACCTGCTCAGGGCCCCAGCAGTCAGCGTCTATAATCCATACATCACACACACACACACACACACGCACATACACACACACAGAGAAACACGCATCCTCTTGCAGGAACACATATGGGCATTTCCACTGCAAACACACCTTTAACATGCAAACACACACCTCGACAACATGCAGACATTACGCTATTATTGACACTTCGATGGATATCAATATTCTGGGACAAATTGATTGGCCAGTTTGTTGTGTTGTATGGAGTGTTTGAAAACACTCAAAGCAATTCTCTTTGCACTTATACTATGCTAGCCACAGGACATGTTGCTTCAAAATAATTTCAATTCGCACGCCATCACCTTTTGACAATGTTTACATCAGTATGGGCCTGTCCAGGATGTGCCCTGCCTCACACCCAGTGTGTGCCGGGATGGACTCCAGCAGTATCAAAATATCATTAAGATCACCTATTGGAAATTAGATGAACATTTGCTTACACTTGAAATAATGAATGAAAATGTCTGATTCTGAAACTTCCACAATGTGAAAGCACATGGTTGTTGTGAAAAATAATGTGACATTACCTGCCATTGTCAGACGTGCATAACATTAAAGGCTTAGCCAATTGCTCAATAAGATAAAAAAAAAAAAAAAAAAAGAAGAAGAAAAGAAAATGCTATTTATGGACTACATTCTTTCAACATTACATTCTGTAATTATATAATTTTTTTATTATTAGTGACAGTGTCCACCATTCCTGCGCTGGATTAATTTGCCTACATGAGGGATTCACAAGAAAATATACCACACGTTATCCAGCATTTGTAATTATATATTAGTCAACTAGTTTGTTTATCAATTACTACAGCTGTAAATAGACTGTATTAAGTTACTGCAAACAAAATATTTCATACTGTTGCTGCAGTTACAGGAAATGCTATGTATATGTCACAGATCACTCATAAAAAAGACATCTACAAAACAAGACAACAGTCAATTTCCTCCTTTTTTCGTCATCAGTCTTTGATCATTTTTATTTTTTGCTATGGAGTGACCGAACAAGCAGGATCATAATTAGATATTACATAACAAATACAAATGCAAAGGAATAGTGGAAGGTTAATGTGCACCCATTTTTACCAGTCTATTCTAAAATGTAATTGTCTGCTTCCACAGCTATTGTATTAATAGAAAACATGTTATTACACATAACACATTTAGCATCCAGTTTCTTTATATTTACTCATCAAGTGAACCTAAAGTCAAACCAAGTGGACAAACCTAAAGAAACTGGATCTACAAAGCATTGTCCTCTCACGAAAGCTTCTTAAACTCACGATGTAGTGTTTTTAGAAACTTGGTGCGCAGTGAGACTTGACATTTCTCAGTGGTGATTTGTCCTGCAATCTACCGTGACCCTAAAGAAGAAATCCTCAACTGGTGCAGGTAAAAAAACAGTGTTAATGCTACACAAATGTGTGGAATCAGCACCTGGGTTGTCACTCTGAAAGGATGTAAAAGTGACAATTTTATGTAAATTATTTACAGGCTGCAAGGATCAAATTAATTGGAACTTGTGTGTGTACATCTATTGTATGACACAAAACCCCCACTAAGGAAGAAACATGCCAAGAAGAGTTCAGGAGGTGAAAGCAGTGGGAGAGAGTGAAGACGGCTCCAGGACGTTGTCTCATTGTGTGCTAATTGTGTCTTTAACAACACTTTCCGGTGGTGGAGCAGATGTGGAGCAGGGAGTCTTCATGCTGATGGTCTTCCAGCGGGTCCATATATGAAGTACCTTGTTAAGCTAAGGTGGTCGATAGAGTCAACGGTGTTTGTGTGTCCTCATTAGCTGCAGGATGTCCCTCAGTAGGAGAGGGGAGGTAAGGAGGCCCTCATCGATGATGAGGTTGTGCATGTGTGTGTGAGCATTTGTGTGTGTGAACCATCACATTGATCGATCCCACTCATAATCTCCCATGACCCCCTCGGCAGCATGAATTACACCAGTGGGCAGTGTCTTCTGTGTGTTTGTGAGGCTGAGAGAGTAGGGGGTGGGGGTCTCTATAATTACAGCAGATGGAGATCGTATCTGAGGGACCTGCACACAGGGGAAGCTGAGTGGGGGCAAGTGGATTAAGAGAAATAAGAGGTGTGAAGAAGGAAGAACAGTGAAGGAGTTCCACCGCTCTACTTTACAAAACAGCAGGACCCCTTGCTCCTCTCAAAAAGACTGATCCAGGAGAAAGCTATGAACCGCTTTTGGGCTTTTCATCCCTTAAATCCACATGATGTTGTTTTTTATCTTGTTCTCTACTAGCACAAGCACAAGGATTCACATGTGAACCAGCATGCAGGTGATGAAATACACATGCAGAGAGATGTACGCTATTCATGTGATTGACAGTTTGTGTCGACCAAGAAATAAAGTAATAGCTCTTAACCAACGTGATTTAGTTGGGCGAAGGCTTCACTATAGTGATGCTGGGGGCATTCTTTTGCATTGTATCTTGACATATAAGGCTTGAGTGTGGTTAACATTGTAAGACGTGACTCCGTGCAGTTGCGTGACATAACGTTAGGTTTGTGCTACGGACGTAACATCATGTGAGTCAGTGACATAGCGTTTTGTGACATAACGTTAGTAAAAATAACTCAGCTTTTGGCATCACATGGGACACCAATGCAGGTGCCGTGGGTGAACGTCCTGTACTTTTTGATCCATCCACCACTACCACATTAAGACGTCGATGCCCACTGCCCAAGTATCGGTATTTGACTGGCTGATGGGAATATTATTAATTTTACAGGTATTTGGTCATAAAGAAAAGTACGGGACAAATTGAAATTCTGACCTGATGGTGGTTGTAGATTCAATCTCAAGATATATATAAAGTTATCACTGGTCATCCTGAGGGGAACATGTATTTTCGTACCAAATTTCCTGTGAAACCAGCAAACAGTTGTTGAGACATTTCACTAAAAAAACACAAATGTGAAGCTCATAGTGGCAGTCATCACTGTCTGGGCACTTTTAATCAAACTGATAGTTGTTGAGACTTTTCAGTCCGGACCAAATTGGTAGATGGACCAACAGACTGACATTGACATCCATAGAGCCAAGCATGACTAAAAACTGCAACTAAGGTACATTTATTCATGGTAGCTTTAATGGAAAACGACATAATACAGGCCAAAACACTTTCATCTGCATTGAGGGTTCAGGTGCTGAATTTCATCCCCATCCATTTTTTTGTATCTCTTCTGTCATTAACGCTTCCAGATTAAAAGCTGCTCTGTATGCTAATTGTGACTGCCGAACTGGCGGAAAAATATCCACTTACTCTCGTGTCCACACAGCTCGTGTTTAGTGTGACTGCCGAATAAGCAATTTAAATTCCCATTTTAATCAAACACTTGGCATGTGTATCCCAGAGTGATATACCGCTAGAATGAGAGAATATAAACTCCCACAGAGCATTGAAAACATCCAACTCACTCCAAATAAGGAGTGAATATATCAGATAAAAGAGAGGGGCCAGAAATAAGACTCAGGAACAGAGAGTTTAGCTTTACTAGGGTTCGTTTTTTATGAGACAAGAGCAAAGATCACATCTTCTCCTTCAGTCCTTCAGACCTTCCAGTTAATTTTCTTGGGCAGGAAAGAGGTTGGAGTTATATGAAGGTTGTCATATGAGTCGGCTCGTACATCAAACAAGATGACCTTAGCCTCGGTGACAGTCAGGACAGGACGGTGGGAGTGTACTCGTGTGTATTTGTGTGTTACCGTGTATGGTCAAGCACATAACAGATATACCCGTGTGCTCGAGAGCATGCGCATCCCTCCTGTTTCTCACGTGATTTGGCTTGTTTGTCTCTGTGTCATTCAGCTCACCTTCTGTTTTTATCTGAGCCTGCTCATTTCTGCACAACTACACTGATTATGTTAATCAGAACATAGAAACCTGGCAAAACCAGCAAGCTGTGGATGCGCAAAGGGATATCCTCAGGTATAGGATTACACTGGCTGAAGATTATTATTGATTCGCTCATGGAGCTGTCAGTCTCTGCTCAGATACCGGGAGCAGGGTGACTGACAGGGACGGGGTTGGGTGGCCCGCAGCCAACCAGGAGGAACCACTCCGCTGGATGGGCTGGGAAGATGCAGGGAGATTTAGAGAAAGATAACACAGAGGGATAAGGGTAATTGATGATAGTTTCAGTAGTGGAGTGGAAGGAGGAAGAGGAGAGAGAGAGAGAGAGAGAGAGAGAGAGAGAGAGAGAGAGTGAGATAAGCCACCTAGAGTAAACTAGACTTTATAAATTATTCAACCAAAAAACCCAGCCTAATGTTGCCAACTCTAGTAGTTAGCAGCACTAGCTCCAAAAGTTGCTAAATCTAGCAAGAAGTTGGCAACACTCTCCCATCAGTCCTCCCTCCAATGCCACTCCCCCAAAACAATCATTATGAACTTGAACAACGAACATTACTATTCTTAAACATACGGACATAGTGCACACAGCAAGGTAGGCAAGTCAGCGGACTTATTACAGTGCTGCGATAGCAACAGTACTATTGGTTTTTATTTAATTTATTTGTCAGAACATTTGATTTATTGATTGCTGTCAGGACATAAAGACAATTTCAACACATATAACAAAAAAAATCTAAAATACATTACCCACCCCAGCTTTAATGGTGAATTTAGTTGGCAGTGTGAAGTGCGTACTGATTGAATATGTAGTATGCGGTACACAGCCCAGGACTACCCCATACTGCACTACCCAAAAGGAATCATTAGGATTATTGATTACACCCGTGCTTTTCCTCCACATGTCAAAATGTCCTCCATGTCACACTACATAACATTTGTATAATGTGCATTCTTGATAGCTACAAACCTTTGTCTTAGCAGACTCAGAATCAGTGTACCAAAACTGACTTTGCTGGTCAGTCCCATATGTTCTAGGGGTTAGGATTCCTGGTTTTCACCCAGGCGGCCCTGGGTTTAATTCCCGGAATGGGAACTACTCAGTGCACCTACTATGTGGCAGTCGATAATATAATTAACACACAGATAGGTCAGAGATAATTGTCACTGGCAAGACAGGGTATATCCTGTACTTAGCCAAGCTACCTTCAATAATGAATGCAAATTTTTTGTTGGACAGTTGCCAGTTGGATCAGGCTGGTAGCTCGTAGTCTGGGGGGCATACGTAAGTAGGTTAAAGGTGCTGTACTATACAATATAAAGTTACAATAATTTTATAATTTATAGAGCACTATTCCAAACACACTGTTGGAAAGTGGTTCACGAGGAAAACAAAGACACCCAGAAATACTTGTAAGCATGCAATTGACTTATTGAAAACTGTAAAAGCAAACCTGTTTCCAAACAGGCATAATCAAGCACTCAGACATTAAAGCTTGTGTCAGACATTCGAACTTGAAAACAAATAACAAAAAATGCCAGCCAATAAGCATTTAAGTGAGAGAAAAGTCTCACCCAGTTAACTTTTAGCGAGGTATGATTGTTGGTGCCAGACAGCGCGGTTGCTCCATCTCAGGAAACAGACATCCTAATTGGATTTTCATGCACTAAAGTGTCTAGTTTTCTACAAAAAAAAACCCCACATAGTTGGGCCTGGACCTTTTATTGTATACATTTGTTTATATTATACAGCCACCATACATTTACATTTGAGGCATTGAGCTGATGCTCTTTCCTTGAGTGACTTACAATGAGTGAAAGAGCAAAACAAGAGGTATGATGTACTGAGAGCAATGACACCTAGTTCTCGTCTGCCGAGACTCTCTGTGTGTAAATCTAGTTTGTGTGATGCCTCCTGTGCCTCGAGAAGTCCTCCTCCCTGCTCAACACTTACTGTACACAGAAGCACTTTAATCAGCCGCCATCCACTGATGGCCACGACACACACAGCGGCAGAAATGAACACACACGAGCAGGCCTACAGGCACACACGCTACAAGTTTCTTTTCAAGAGTTCTTTTATTCTGGCTTTGCCTTCGCTTACTCACATACTCAATCTCTCCGTGTCTCTTCCTCTCACTCTCTGTTTCACACACAAACACACACACACACACACACACACACACACACACACACACAAGCACAAACCGTGATTCCCTCAGAGTGCAGACGCAGGCAGAAACAGTCACTCTGATATTATTAGAGATTGCACTTTAGAAATCCAGATGATTCATGTTTTTATTTGAGAACCATAAAACAATAATGTACGATTGCTTGCGGCCGCTCCTGCTGCAGCTTCCTGTCGCGGGACAAGACGGAGGCCAATAAATGACAGCGTTGATTTCTGTTCACACATTACTCTTTGCCATGTAAAATTGTCCACATTCATCTGTAGAGACATTGTGAAAAGGGCTTTTAATAAAACACTGACAGATGTATTACACTAATGAGCCATGGTAAACACACATGGAAAAGAATGTGAACACAGCCCTACAAATATGGACATCTATTTTGTATTTTTAATGGGCTGCCCTGGAGCTGGAATGCAGTTAGTTTGTAGGAAATAATTCAAATGGAAGGCTGAAGAATGTGTGAGCTTGATATTAGAGAAGTGGGCGTTTTGTGTAATCAGAGGTGTGTCAAGAATATCCTGGACAAAGGAGAAAAAAAAGTCATCGCATAGAAGTGCTTGGTGTGGGGAGTAGAGGGTTTACAGAGACGTCATTATCTATATTTGTATCTGTATTCGGATAGATGACAGGAAGTGGTTTGTACCCAAAGTCACGTTAAATCGGGCAAATGTTGTATTTTCTAGCCTAATATTAATTGCAAATCGTGTGCCTTCAAAGCATCAAATTGATTTGATATTGGCATATAATGAATTATGAAATATATTTCCACATCCTCATACTGAACCTTTAATCTCTCCCTCTCTGTTTTTTGAATTTTTTTAACTAAACTAGGTTTGATGAGCTGTCTGAACTCCACCACCGCCCCTTTAACTGGGGGACATTATGTTGAGTCAGAAACTGAATTTCCCATGAAACCTGTGGCTGATAGGCAGCATGTTCCATCTTAAACGGATGAATAATAACCTGAAATATTTTTTGAATATTGCAATAATTTTTTTAAATGGGGCAATTAACACATTCAGCTTAAAAAACTTCAGGTTCGAAGCTTGATTTTGATGTGAAGGTTAAGAGGGTTTGAAAGAAATCCAGCTGCTACTTTTTATTTTGCTAGATTTCAAAGATTCCCTGAGTGACAGCCAGCAAATGTCAGCTGACGTTTTTCCGACAGCCCATTATTCCGAAACCCGAACAGTCCGAAAAATGTCCCGTTATCCCGAAAACAAACGGCCATTGCTCAGAAAATACACAATCTCCCTGCAACAAACATGAACACTTGGCACTTGGCAGAATGACGTCATGGGATCTTGAGCTGACTCGGTGGAAGTGACTACCAAATAAAGCGCTCACTTTCCAATAATGTGTAGAAAATGAAATGGCTAGTTAGTGAAATCAAAGACCCATCAACAATTATATTGATTCGAAGAAATAACTGACATTCAATCATGGCTTTCCCCCGAACAATAACAAGCAACTTCGGGTACAAGAAATATCTGTTTCCACCGCATTGTTTGTTCTTTCTCGAATAACAGATTTGGATTTGGGCAAATCCGCAGTGGGGAGGTGAGAACATATGCAGGATTCGAGCTCTTCATTTTCATTCTGTACACAACTACTGCCGTCCCTTCGTGTGTGCAACCAAGGGCAACACCCTGGATACCTTTTAGGAGAGACTGTCTGAAAGTGTGCACTGTTTTGCCCATTTGTATGATTCATGGCGTCTCCCCCCACTCTTATGACCTCAGGCTTTTTACCCGGCCTTCGAGTGTGGCTATTTGGAAGAGCTATAAACCCGTCTGGCTTTAGACATGGTCAGATGACTCATCGCGCAAAGTTTGTTTCAAGCATATCCTGACCTTAATTCCAACAGGTTTAGGGGACTTTTATTTCCACACTGAAAAGCCCTGAATTCCAGGTATTTAACATGAAAAGCTGGGTTTTATTTTACCCAACTGTCTGACAAATGAGACATCAGATCTCATCTCCTCATTAAGTTCAGTGCAAAAGTATGATGCGCAGCTCTAGTGGACAATTACAGTAGTCTGCTGAGAATGCTGTTTAGTTGCAATACTGTGCATCATGCTCAATGGAGTTATATCTCAAAATATATCTACCGAAAGCTCACGTATTTTCCATTCATTGACGTCCAATAACAGTGTCCAATATTGGATTCTGAGTGGAAAAATTATCTTTCTCAGTTACAGTAAAGTAAAACAAGCCTAACAAAATGAACACATACACAGATACCGCTCGGCTCTGGTACAGTTTTGTATCGTGCAAGAACAACTTGATTGGCTTTTTTCACAAAAGACATTTTGACATGTCACGGCAGGAAAAGCACAGATGTTAATAATAAAATGAATGTTGTCTGATCTCCATTTAAGGGTCCTGTCATTGTGCATACTGGCTCACTGTCACACTGTCATCCCTTACTGAGACTCTTGAAGAAAACAGAGTCAATGGTATTAGTAACACCTGTGCTTTTCACAAGCGTCACTGGCAGTCCTCGCAGCTACAGGTCTTCTGGATTGTACTTCTTCTCTGGAGCGACCTTTCATCACTCTACGCTCAAGGCCAGACGGACGGAGGAGTGCTGCAGCTTCTTCCATCTCAACAGAGCAACTCCGAAGCTCTTTCAGAGATGCCATTGGCTTTTTTGTCACCACTCTCAGTAAGGCTCTTCTTTCTGCAGCCAAACTCCTGTAAAGAGACTCAAGGTCTCAAAGTGTCCAAGGTTTCAGACTTCTTTTATTTTCAAAGACAGACGCCGCGGAGCCTTTTTATAATGTTCCCCTTGATGTGTTCCCCAAACCAACTCATCTTTAAAGTCTACTGAGAGCTGATGGATTGGCTTCTGCTGAAACATTCTCCTGTGAACTGCGAACGTTAAAATAGACAGTTGCACCATGTCCAGTGAATTAAATCGGCTACAGGTGGAATCCATACATTTAAAATGTTCTATATTTCTTGTTGTTACGACTAGTTATAAGTCATTTCAGTTTTGCCTGAAATACAAGAATATTCGGGCAAAAATGAAGTACACATACATAACTGTTTTCTCCAGGCTTTCCTCTTCCATCACACATTATTTACAGGCAGCTGGTGGCTGTCTGCCACACCTCAATGTGTCTGTGTCACCGCCAAGCACGCCCGCACACACACACACCCACACCAAAACATCCCATCCTCGTGACACACACAACAGACAGCGTGTCCCTGTCCCCTTGTCACACAACCCCTGGCCCCACCTCACTCTGTCCCCTCAGCCTGCCACTTCACCACCCTCCCTCCTCTGTCTGTGTGTGCGCTGATATACATGTCCGTGTGTGGCTTGGTGTGTGTGTATTGGAGTGTGAGAGCGCACACGTCTCCCTCTCCCAGCTGAAATATGGCTGTGTCTGCCCGGTCTGTATATCTTGGCTCGTCCCTTCAGCAGAAAACCTTGGTTGCCGCTGATGGAAGAAGCACCGCCACAAATAGCTCAGAGACGCAGCACTCTAACAGGTCACAGGCAAAACGAAGGAGGCATGCACTCATTGACCTTTGTGGACTGGATTCATGCACTGTTGATCCATAACTCATGGAAGGAGGATGCTGTTTGTTACAAGAATAAAATAAAAATAATATCTAATCTAATAACCAGTATAGACCTTATATCTTTGGAGGGTTCTTGTCTGTGTAGGTTGTAGTCCAAGCCACAAGGTATGTCACCTCTCTTTTATATGATGATGATGATATATGTTATGATATAGTAATTCAATTCTGTCAAAATTCAGTTTAAAACAAAGTCATAGATAAAATAACGGGGTGGGATTGTCTGGGCTAATCCATTAAATTAAATATAATGTTGTGGCCGAGACCTGATCCACTTAATATGTTTACTATTGGGGCCGATACCGATCCAACGTATTGGATCGCTACATTGATAAAGATGATATATAAAATCTCTGACAGTTGACAATTATCTATTGTGTGATTGTCCAATTAGAGACAACGTGTCCTCCTGAGTTTGACGATCGATTAATAAAAAAAAGATATTCTTATAGTCACAATGCTACATTTGTAACTATATCATCACTCGCTGTTGTGACTTAGTAATAATAAAAAACCTATTCATGTATTCCACAGCAACAACCAAGCACATTTAATCCAATTCAACAAACAAGGAGTTCACTGTCTGTTTTGTCTTGTGAGAATAAAAAAGATTATTCTTATAAAATACACCAAAAAAAAAAAGAACAACAAGGAGTCTGCAGTATTGATAGTTGCACTATGTTGCACATAATATTTAACTCATTATTTCAATGAAAAACAAACACTCCCCAATCCCCTGTAAAATGTGTCTGATAAAGTTTGCGCCCTGCACAAAGATGTCAGCTGTCTGTGTTTGCGATGAGTTCCGGTGGGGAAAAGTTTTCGCAGAAAAGCAGAACTTGCCGAATGGACAGATGGACAGTGAAAAACTGGATTCATGTGTGTTTTTATCCGTTTCTGTGGATGTTTTGATACTTTGAACCGAAGTCCATTCAACATCAGAGTGATTTATTCAGCACGTTGAATCGGCAGCGGAGACGCTCACCAACAGCCAGACATTAACCGACGGTCAATGACGGTCTTGAGCTCCATTTTCCTCCTACATGCATTGAGTTGAAAATTCACCAAATGAAACCGCAAACTCTAAATTGCCTGTAGCCATAAAATGTGTTCACTTGTTTGATTGACCATAGTGCACTGTCTCTTGCATAGTGCATGCTGGGATAGGCTCCGGTGTCCTCCAACATGAAGTGTAAAAAATGGATTCAAAGTTGGATGACATTAAGTGATTTTCTTCAAATTGTATTCATTAGATTATGTGTACGATCTTTCGCACAGACTAAGGCAGACCCTTAGAGGAGGTGTGTGATGTTAACGTGTGTGATTAAAGTGTGAAAAGCAACATGTGCTGCTTTGACATGTGTTGTCAGGCTGTTACCAGGTCTTTATACTTTCAAGTGGGTTGTGTCAAACGGCAGTGACATGTTAAAAGTGGCTTATCCTTTTTTTTTTTTTTTAAGTGCAGGTGTGTTTCACTGCAGTGTGGGATTGACTTTCTCTTCACTCCACGTATGCACTGTTCTCTCATTAGTGCCACCACAGGCTGCTGGAGCTTTGTTCAAGAGCACTTGACAGGTCACTGAGTGTTAACATCTAATGAGAGCATTGCACAGTAATCTTCAATGTGTCACACGGGCTCTCCAGTAGCATGGCGATGACTGTAGGATGATTGTGGAGGATTATGTAGAAAATGGACCCACTCAGGTAAAGTCCCCTCCAATCTCTCACTCTCGGCTCCGAGTGGTCCACAGCCTTGTTGCCTGGTGAAATCAATTATCAGTTTCCTCGATCAGATCACAGTCTCAATGGCGATGGAGAAAGACGGAAATACTTGTGCCTGCGAAGACTCCAAACAATCAAAATAAAGAGAACAATGAATTATTCCATTTGGAGGAGGAGAGTGACAGACTGCTACGTGGGATGTGTTTAATGAAATGCAGCCGCTCACAATGCTCCCACACACACTGGGGCTGTCAAGATATCGAACCAGAGAGGCCTCGGATACCTCCCTTGGCTGCTTCAGAAACAGGATGCACAAATCAGCCTTGGGCGATTCTCCAAGCGTGTTTGTGCATTTGTTTTTGTCTGAGAGTTTGACTGCGGGCTTGTATGAATGTCTTGCATGCATGTTAAAGCACCTGCATTAATCTGCTTGCATGTTGCATGTTATATTTGGGAGTAAAAAAGTCATTTGACGCGTATGAAAATCTTTTCTTTGTGTGCACTACAAGGATCTTCTTTTTAAGTTATTCCCATGTTGTTACGACTCAGCAGTGCTAGAGGGAGCCCTCCACCATTTCAAACACTGACAGCAGTCAAGGACCCCCCACCCCCCACCCGACCCACGGACCCTCAGCCCCCCTCCCCTCCGCCTCGAGGCAGCCAGCAGGGCCACTGAGCCAAGGCCAGTCCTGCCCTTCAGCCACAGAGATGGGCTCGGACGCCCCAGGGGACCCGAGAGGGAGCTGCCGGGGCCTGAGCTGTGGTCAGCCACAGGGTGGGACAAAGAGAGGGGATGCTGAATGCAATCTGACCCTGTCACTCACGCAGTGGAAGCAGGGTTGGGAGAAGTAAAGGAGGGAAAATAGAGAGAGAAGAAGACGGGGGGGGGGGGAGTCAGACAAAGATATGACAGAGGTCCAAGCAGGGCTGCATGGATCCATCAATACAGTAAAAAGAAAGAAAGGAAAAAGATTCAGGCCAGGAATTATTTTTGGGTCGGTACAAAAAAACCTCGCCACTTTGCAGATTGGGTGTTTAGTGTAAAAACCCAAGGTCTAAAGCACGGCTGCAGTCTGGGCGCTGAAAAGCCATTCTCTGAATTCTGTTCTTTAAATGGGGAGAAATATTGATCTGGCTCAGCTGGCCCTGTAGTGCTCTGTGTGCCTGTGTGTGTGAGTGTGTGTGTGTGTGATTCTTTGTCTTTTAGGACCCAGTGGGGGTGGCGGTGGGGTGTTACCATGGATACGGCCTCACCCTCCACCACCCCCACTATCGCAACACACGCACACATATGCACACATACATACATGCAGTGCCCCAACCAAGGCTGTAGGTGTAAAGTACGCACACACACACACTCACACACACACACATATGCTTTTTTAAGGCCTCTGGTCAAAAGATGTAGAAATTTCTAAAGGCGTTTTTAGACGTGTCACACTCCTGGACGTACAGATAAGGATACAAACTGCACCCTAAGGCTACACAAAGCTCAAACACACACACACATACACACACATACACACACACACACACACACACACACACACACACACACGCACACATGCAGTAAGGTCCAAGGAAACAGACAATCATGGTAAAAAAAAAAACTGCAGAACACTAATGTGCGACACAGACTCATCGCTCATCATTTCCTTTCAATTTACCCTCTTTGTCTCTTCCACCCTCAACACACTCCTCCTTCTCACACACACATACATACACACCATTTTGTGCTGTGTCCATGATATCCTGTACATTTCTTATATCTTTTACCCACTTATGTGCTCTTACACAAACACACACACACATAGCCATGTGTTTTTACAAATGCAAACTAGCACTGTCGCTCACACACACACACACAAACACACACACACACACACACACACACACACACACACACACACACACCTGTCTTGTAGGAATGAGACATGAGGATAGGAGATCAAAGTGGTTTACTGCCAAGTAACTGATATAAATACCTATCATTAGAATGGTGACAGGGTTTTCTTCTCTCCTCTGGCAAAATAGCATCATTAGATATACACACATACAAAAACACACACACGCACACACAGCATGGGCTGCAGATAAACAAAGATGCACACACAGACACAAAAAGACAGCTGACTTAGATGCAGATTTACAAATTCAGAAACATGATGTGGAGAAAAATACCAACACAGTGCCCACACAAAAGGTACCCACATCTACACATGAACACACACTCACATGCAAACAGATAAATATGAAGCGCATTGCTCTTTTCCTTAAATGATGATGATGATGATGTTGATAATGATAGATCGTGGAGGGTTTCATAGGGTCGTTATAAGGCAGGAAGTCGCAGTGCTAGCCGACACAGGGAGATCAATACGCCCAGGGTCAGTTACAATATTTAGGGTTGCATGACTCCAGGACCAAAATAAATCAGGATGTGAAATATTGTTGGAGTGGATGCCTGGACCAGTATGAGGGAGGAGAGGGAAGAAATGAGAGACGGATAGAGTGTACAAAAGTGAAAGAAGAAAAAAAAAATAAAACAGATTGTGTACATTATAGGATCGCTGTGTGCGGTTTAGGTTGAAGTTTGGCTTGGAGGATGTTAAAAAGGCATCATGAGCACACTTTAAACATATTGGGAAGTACGTAAGGTTACCTAGCTATAAAGCAAGGAACCTCTGTCTGTGGATATGTCCTTCGCAAACTTTGAGAACTGTTTTTTAATCTACTTCACACTTGGCGGATGTATTGCTGGGGACCCAATGACGTATCAGTGTCAAATTTGCTGCAATTTGGACATCCGACAATATTAATAAACATGCGAACAGCGCTCTTTGCAACAGTGGGGGCGGGTTTTGCGGGTTCTCTGCACGCTGAGTCGAACACGCAAAATCCTATTTGGAAATGAATACCTCCGCTAGGTCTATTTCATCTGTTTTTCTGACCACACAGTAAAAGCCCTGCATACAAATATCTACATATATATTAGTGAAAGAGAGGCATTATTAGCACAATGTAACTTAAATTGACTCCACATCTGTTGAAGGTGGAGCTTTTAATTCAACTATAATGCTGGATAGCTTAATGAATAATTAAGCAATATATTTTAATTGTTATATTTTGTGAGTAAAATCGGAATCCGCAACGTACAGAATAACATTTATCAGTCGGGTAAATGTAGTAGAACAATATCTTCCTCTGAAGAACACACTAAGTACAGAGTTGAGTTGGAAGCTTTTTTGTAAGTTATTTCCGGGGACAATTAGTTAGAATAGTTTTCTTTTCATCAAACATCATAATAAATCTAGCTGGGCAAAGTCTGCCCCCGGTGTTTTTTTGCCGTGGACCAGAATGTATTTCACCGGTGTTTCTAACCGTGAGTAGCAGCCACTTGGGTAAGTGACGCAACTATATAATGCAGGTGTATTGCTCAGGACCCAAGGAAGTGCAGTGTTGAGTGTGAGGTTGTTTGCATGAGCGATTCTTGAGAAAGCTGCCATCAGCAATAGTACATAGTATCAAAGTCAAAGCATTCAGCCCATTCCGAACAGGCATGTTTGGAAAGGGCACTGCACTAGTTAAGGTACATATAATTTCAGCCAATGGATGATTCTAAATGATATCTGCAGCAGTACTAAAGCCACACAACCACAGCATATTTATCATTATTACAGAAAATGCAACAACAATGTCAATATGTTACCTTAGCTGTATTCTAACACCTGACTTTGATTGGTGTTGGAATATTGTGTTACATACATGAAATGCACATCATTCAACATCTTCCTACATTGAAAAAAAACGTCTGCGCAAGTGAACATAATATAATAGCTGAGGTCATTTTGTAAAGTAAACTAATTCCTTCTTATTAGATACAGAGTGGAAGCATTTTGCTCTAAGAAAACACTTTGTTGGTGAGGTAACTGAATCTGATTACATATTGTAAACTCATTGCGCTTTCCCCTCGACTGGCCCTCCACCTTAACTTAGATTAGATTATATCTCACTTATTAATTTCTCGGATGAGGAGATTTGCTGTTTTGCTGAGTAATGCCGCTGCTGTCCAAATGGACGGCGTACAGCAGCAGAGGGAAGACAGATGAGCAACGAAAGAGAGCAATTGTATTGCCTCTTTATAATAAAGCTTTTAAACTTTTAGCTGATTCTAACATCTCCCTCTTCTGTCTCGGTGCAGCAGGAGGAGTGGGTGTGGAGAGAGTGATAGATGGACCCACAGATAGGTCGTTTAAGGCAAATGCCAGAGCAGAGAAAGCTGCTGTTTAGGCCGTAACTGTTAAGTCCGTTTACAGACGCTGTGCTTCCCATTTGTCGTTGACTGATTGTCGATTCACTGCCCCCGCAGAATTATATCTGTCTCTCTTTGGTATGCAGCACCGTGGCTCCAAACAAAAAATGTATTAGCTTATAATAGACTCTGATTCTTGTGCGTGTGTACGTGCATTCGTATGCAGGAGTGTCTCTGCTTGTGTGTGTGTTTGCGTAATTGATTAGGGATTTCTGGGTCTATTCATGAAGAGCTGACCTCTGACCTTCTTAACAAGTAGCAGCTCCGCCCTCCTCTGGCCTTCCAGTCTTTCAATCTCACAGTGTGTTAAAAGAAATTAGTCACACACTTAACCACGCACATCCTGCCCATTGTTAAGTGACTCCTAAAGTGTGTCAAAGAGGTTTCATGGTTGCCTTAAACAGCTCTCGCCTCCCTCCCAGGCAGCAGGTTCGACACACAAACCCTTCTAGACACTATTGAGCCGAGGTACTCAACCTTGGCCCGTGACCCTTAAAAACTATGGATGGCTCCTGGTAAACTCGCACAAACTTAGAAACAGTGAATGGTGACACTAACGTGGTGGCTATAATATTGGAATTATACAGAATTGCCCTTTATGTCTATGTCTTTATGTATTTATGTCACAACCACCTTGCCAATGGCAAAGCTAAATATGAGAGCCATAAGGCCAGTGACTTGTGTATTCATTACATATTTCACTTGTGAAGTAGTTCAAATAATTGCTGCTTTCCAAACAAACTCCATAAAGCAATTAAACAGTTTTGTGGTTCAGTTTATTCATTATGAGAAGTACATTTTAAATCAGTTATGCAATGTCCTCTGTGTAGGTAGCGCTCCAAAGTTTATAAAAAATAACCATGATGTAATGAACTTGGGCTCAGGAGTTTGGAAGACATGGGTGTTTTTTAGGCGTGGAGGGTCTAATGCGAGACTGTTGGATTATCAGAAATGTAGGATCCAGTGTTGTTGTTGTTTTTTAGCTTGATCCAGAAAAGGGACAAAAAGTCAGGATATCTTCACATCTGCTGCTTCGATTTAGACTTTTCTTTTTCCCAATCTGTCTCTGTCTCTGTGAGACATATAAATACCGATATAAATACTAAAATACTCCTTTAAAACACAACAAATAGTAGTTATAGTCTGCAAATTCTGTCTCTCTAATGTAATAGCGTTGGGATTTCTGTTTGGTTTTGAAAGTCTGTCTACTAATTTGTTGCTTCGTAGACTTGTTTAACTGATTCTTTATATTGGCAGCAGAATACTGAAGGCTGCTCCAGGACATGCTGGTCCTGCCTCTCGAAAGCCTTTTTAAAACAAAATATGAAGCTTGTAGACTTGTGTTTTAATGACCACAATATCCCAAAGCAATTAACATGACAGATTGACGGTATATGAGCTTCAATGTAGGCATGTGCTCTCATACAATATAAATGTTCTACCCACCAGAAACAAACAAACAAAAAAAAGCATCTTTTTAGTAATTTACAGGACCGGTTTAGTGCAAAATCCTGAATTGTCAACATCACTGAAATTCAGCTCAACACAAACTCATTATCCTGTATCTGGGTTGTCGGGAAAACCCTGTGGCAGTTTATGTCAGAGGTTCCCAACTGTTTTGGCTTGTGACCCTTTAAAGTGAGGTAATGTCTTTGCGACTGACTGTCACCAGTTGCATAATGTAATCATTTAGTACTTTTTAGAAGCTTCTCGAAGTAAAATGATCCAGTAATTCACAAGACAAAAAGCAAAGGTTAGAGGAATATCTGGAAAAAATGAATATCATTTTTGTTTTTGTATGACAGGAAATGAGGGAGATGCAAAATCCCAGACTGGACTCAAAGTGGGGACGTTGCAGTTCATTGTCGGCGTCTGAACCCCGAGGCCACAGGGCTGCCTCAATAAATATAATTTTATGCAGCAAATGTTCAGTAAGAAAAAAAAGAAAATCAAAATAAATAATTAAACATTCATTCAGGAAATTTGAAGGAAGAACAGACACAGAGAATTTGCGGGTGTGTGTGCATGCTCGCAAATGTGTGATTGTGTGAATATCTGATCAACACAGATGATCACACACACACCCGATCCCGGTGATTGAAAGTGTCTGCCGATTATTGATTTCCCACAGAGAAGTTGCTAAAAGTCTCGCAGCTAATCCTGGCGGGCCAAACACGCAGTAGATAATGACGTGTAATGAGCTAATGACTTGCTGAAATATTTAGTAGAGCCTCAATAAGGTTGCACTATTAGAGGTGGGAGAGGTCATTAGAGGACCGTCTCATGGACGGTCCTTCGATTAGTAACACCCAGGGCCCTCGTCTCTGTCTCAGGGCTGCACACACACACACACACACACAC
>CALSBV010012174.1:5175538-5227604 GCA_943590825.1 Bovichtus diacanthus | reverse complement strand
GAAAGTCTTCACAAACTTCCGTCGCAGAATGAAAACCCATCTGTTTTGACTGGCCAATAATTAAAAATAAAAATGTTTTTAGATTTACTGACTTCTGTGTGTAGCACTCAAATTGGTTTAACGTCACCCCCTCCCTTGTTGAGGCTTTGAGCCTGTATGAGTGCAGAGGTATTTCGAAGGCTTTGCCCTGCATTGCAGTGTTGAATGGAGAAGGTGGAAGTCACATCCGTAATCCCATAATGGCAGGTACATGATGACAGAGGGAACCCGTGTAATCCTCTTTTAGATGCAGCCATCATCGTGCTTACCCCGACCACTTTCCCTACTAATCCCTCCACCTGCCCCCCCCCTCGCACAACCCCCAGACACACATGCTGAAAACACACCTGTGTGTACTGTACTCACCATGTCACACATGATTAATGATGATTAATGCATACTTTGCAAAAGATAAATGCACAAAACTAAATACGCTGATCGTCTATTTCCATATTTTGTACACACACAAACCCCATCCAGACGCTAACCTGCACTGACTGACTCACATGTGTACTCCAGTCACATGCCTGCAAGCGATTGGACGGCGATCAGTTTGAATGGTAAGAACTGAAATATGCAATATTTCTTCAGAAAGTGCATGTTAAGGGGATGACACATGGGTATATTTATGGCCACTACTAATAAAATACCAGCCAAAGAAACCAATAGACAATGCTAGATGACAAATTGGACATTTGGAGAAGTGGAAATCAATAAAACAAGAGATACTGCCGCAATCAGTGTATTCCTGACATCCAATTTCATGCTTTTTTATCAAGGTTATTAACTGAAACCTCATTGTGTTTACTATTGGCTCATGTAAAAGGAGAAAAAGACATCCAACTGAAAGAATTACCTTGCTGTCATCACACCACTTCCACTCTGGGCCATTATTCTTTTTAAATTATCGGTAACACGTCAATTATCTTGCCTCTTATTGGCTGATGTTGAATGTATTAACGTTGGTTGAGCTTGGCTTGATTTCATATCAATCGTTGATTTTATTACAAGCAAAAAATTTGCCAATGATACATTTCCTTCAAAAAGTGTCTTATGTATGTTTCGACCATGTGGACTGAGTGAAGAGAAGGAACATTGTTGCTGTAAATACGTGAATAAGCTGTATATAAGAGAACCGCCAAGTTTGGCGGGAAGAAATTTCACCTGTGTGTATATAAAGGTTTAGAAACACCCACAGCTTATAGAACACAACCTCCTCTCTTTCCTTCTCACACACATACACATACAGTACACACCAACACTCATAGTTTCATACACATGCTAGCAGAGACCTGTTGTGCTCAATGGTAAGCCGCTCACAGCCATACACATACACACACACACACACACACACACACACACACACACAAAGGAAAGGACAGTCTCTTGTTGACATAAAATATATAATCCTTCCCCTTTCTCGGATATAGATTTTCAGGCACAAGTAAAGGACAGCAATCCTTGACCTAACCACTGAGCGCCTTGTTAAAACTGCACACACTGTGCGCAGCACACACACATCACTTTTAAGAGATGGAAGCGAGTTATTAAATATGGCACTTCCTATAGTGTAAGTGGCTGAGAGGATCTTAACTGATCAAGAGGGACTCTCCTGTTCAAAGCATTATTAAAGTTTAAACCAGGTAATACACTTCTGAGCATTTCTGCTTCATGGGACGCTACACCACAGTTGTACCAGTGGCGGGGACAAAACACGGTTAATGACTGAACATGGAAGAATCTGGATAAGCCGGAGTTTTTTAAAGCCTAGAAATTGGAGAAAACTGGCATACTGGTCGTGAATTTTAGTATGTCTAGTACTATAACAACATCCATGCAGCCGACACTGATAGAAAGCTCAATACTCGATAAAGTTGATGACAAATCCAACACTGCATAACCTTTGTTACAACAATTCAGTACTTCCTCACAGAAACCACAATCACAGCATGATACGATGGGTCATATTGAAAAAACAAACACTGGCTTACCTGCGGCTATTAGGCCTTTGCAAGGCTGAGTCTTCTGGGCTTTGAGTGGAACAGATTGATTTTGTCATCGTAGTGCGTCAATATGACTCTTTCTGCAACTCCTCTTTTGAAATGTTCCTGGTCCGGAAATGATTTGTCTTCAAAATGTGTTTGTTTTTTTTTAAAAGCGGTTCAAAAATAGCTGTTTAACCATAGTTACATATGGCAGAAGCTGATGTATAGATCCTATTACTAATATTGCAATACATTATAGAGAGAAATATATATTTCAGTTAATAATATTGAAAAATTATCATTTTAAAACCCTATATTTATACATCAAACAACACAAACCTGTTAGCCTACAGCACGTGTGGCGCGCAAACATGATGTAGCTTGGAGTCAGATACATAAGAGAGGAAGTTCTGAATGTTATTCATTTTTAGTATGTACAAATTATGAAATTTCTCAAGAAAAAACAATCAAAAATGTATAGCAATAATTGACTATTAATCTTTTTTAAATAATAATATAAATATATATATATATATATATATATATATATATATATACAATTCATGTATCTGATTAGGGAGCAAGCTGTAAATTTGGGTGGGCAGGTGCACATCAAGGCCAATCCATATCTGCCTCAGTACTGTCTGTACGTGTGTAGAATGAGTAAAATCATCCTTTATTTATTTTGGAATTAGCTTTCATAAAATGTCCCTACTCTTTTTATCTTTCTTATGTAAACTTAATGATTAAAAATAACTATAAAATACAGATTAGCACATCAGACTGATCATTTTCTCATCATTTCATCTACTGCTCTGGCCACTATCAGCCATGCACCTTATTGTTGCATTTTGAACCTGGCTGACTATGAAGAAGAGATAAATGGTTCGTATTGTAGATGCATATAAATATGTATGAAGATTCACATTAAATGCATCTGTCAACAAACCAAAAAACAACAAATTACATGTAAAATCAATCAAATAAAAGCCCATAAAGTTTATCTTTGACATATGTATAGTGTACATATTCAAGCCCATATGGACAAGAAATCCTTAAAGTGCTCAAAATGGAAATCTACACTTACATGATGACAACTGGGAAAACTCCATCTGCTAATGGAGGTCATGTGATGTGAATAAAAGCTCCAGAACAGCCACTGAATTAACATTGTGGTGATGTTGTTGGTCAACAACATTGGACTATTAGGTAATGACCGAATCCAAAACATTTAAAAAATGACTACAACTAAAACAAAATATAAAAGCTTTGGAGTGCAACAAAACCATTTTGATCGGGTGCGACCGAACACACAAAAAGCACTTATGTCCACCCATTTCACATACATTTTGAATAGAATGAATAATATCTTTATGCGAGTAAAGTAAAGCATCCACCTTTTTTTTATTTACCTTATAATCCTGTCCCCGGTGTGTACCTGCCAGCGTACTGACCACAGAGCCCTCGGGCTAAGGGGTCGCCGACCTTTCACCCCCGACCTCCTCAGCTGGTCAAACTCTAACCCTGGAACAGAAGGATAACGGACTCTATGCTTTATCTCCTCCTGACCGCACTCTCCTTCTCTCTGCCTTTGCCACAGCCTTTCTTTTCACCTCTTGTTGCCCTTACTCTCTTTTCCTTCATCTTCCCTGTCCTGCTCTTGATTGCCTAAACTCTCAGATCCACTCCTGTCTTCACCTGTGCTCCACTTTCTGTGTGTTTTGCCATTACTCTTTTTCCTCCTGCAACACTCCTCCCCTGTAATTTCACCCCATCACTTATTTTACCTTTACTCTTTTTCATTTCCTCTCTCTATCCTTCTTCACCAAGGTGCTTATTTTCTGCAGTGTGTTTATCAGCACTGTTACACTCCTCTGTAGGCTGCACTTGGTGCTTTCGTTAAATTATCAGAACATGCTTGAAAATATGACAAATCAACATAACTGCCATGCTTAGTCATGACACTGATTATTTCACATTGCTCATTTCTAAGTGTGGACTCTTGTTTTGTGTCTGAAAAATGTGTAATGTTAAAATTAACATTAGGTTTTGAGCTAAAGGGGTCAAAGGGGTTACATAAGCTTCCACACAGGCATATATGCATTACCTCCGATACAGAAAAACTATATCAGTTACAGTTTAAATATTCATTTTAGCATATAAATAGTTAAGTGCTCTCGTATATACCCTGTGATTGTGTGTGTGGTTTTATTTCACGAATAGAAACGTGTTTAGTTCAGTCTTAGGTCTGTTTCTGAGTCACTGATGCACCATCCTCCTGCATCCCTCGATTTGCATTGTATTTATAAAAGAGACAATATTTTAGCTACATCTCAATACTCCAGTATTTTTCTCTCATCGCTCTGTGTGTGTTAATATATGGGATCATTATAAACATTTATGCAGCAAAGGAGCCTCTCGTGCCAAAGGGGCTGACGCTCAGGCGGATCGAACCTTTCGATTGATACTGAAACAATTTGCATACTGATTCTCTTTCAGTGCGCACAGATCCATAACAACACCGGCCAGCTATTCAAATGCACCTACATCGAGAAAAGCACGGAGAGAAGCTACGGCACCGGAGCAGGAAAAGAGAGGCTTATTGCGAGACGGATAATTTGCGATTGGAAACGGAGACGCATGCAGCGGCTCGGGATGTTTACCTCGGTCAGGATTTGGGACTCTGGCCGCTCTGGAGAAAAGCTGGAAGCCGGAGGAGGAGGACGAGGGAGAGGGTGGGACGGGGGAAAAACACACACGGAGGACACGCGCGGATGCGAGAGCATCCTTCTGGTTTTTGCAACTCGTATGTTGGAGTTAACGAGTTTATGTATTGATGTTGAACGCGCTGTAGTTCTGTGCGCGAGCTGTATGGGAGTGAGCTGGGAGGCTGTTACAGATGCATGACAGAATGGGATCCTGCGGTAAAGTCGGGGGCTACAGTGTGAGTGTATGTTTGTGCGTTTTCAGTGAGTGCGCGCGTGTGTGTGTACGTGTCTGTGTGTGTGTGGCGCAGAAGAAGAGAAGTTTAAATGCAGACATTTTGCACCCTGGCACCCTGTTGAGAAGAGACGTGGACAAAAGAGTGCTGTCCAAGTCTGACGCAGAGTTTCTCTGCACGCTGATGCATGTGCACACACTTACAGCAGCTGCCTGCGGCACATTTCAACCTGTAATATCTGCATACTGGCATCAGTTCATGACCAAACAGGTTGTCTGGAGGAGAGATTTCTTAATTAAAGATTCGGCTTCATTAAATGCTGTTATAATAATGCAGTGTCAAGCCCACAGGGGGAAACATTATACATAATTTTAATGATTGATTTAACTGCATACTGCAGTTATGTAGAGTCAAGTTGTGGTATTTTAAATGCGGGCTTATTCCCTTGAAGTGTCCTTTACACTAAGACATAAAACAACAAAACTGTTGCTGATAACAGCTGATTAATGTGATACTTGCTCAACCATAGCTGTGCATACGCGCGCGCACACATTTAGCCTCAGATTTCGGTGTATTGTAAAATAATAATAATCTCATCGTAGATGTATTTATCTGAAACAGTAACGTTTCTTTTAAGAGATGAGAATGTGATGAATTTAGATGCAAAGACAACGATGCACTGGAAAATATGTTATCTTATTAGAAATCAGCCCCACCCTCTTGTTGTTATCACAAAAAAGGTTGATATCATTTGACACAATTCTTTAAAAGATATAAAAATAATAATAATACATAATTTTCAGGGCGATAATTTAAGAAGATAGTTCTGTCTAAAGTAGGAAATATCCATACAAGGAGGTGAGGATTTCCAGTGTGGTGTGTATTAAAAGAAGTCTCAGAGAACATACTGGAAATTGGTATTTCGTTGTTGTTGTTTTTTTTTTTTACCATAGTAGTGATTTTAGCCAGCCTAATTATCTTTGTAAATTCACAAAATGTCAGATATTTTATTCAAATGGCAATTACTTTTACAGTACAAACCGTTTCTAAAAGCAGATAAATGATGGCGCCAAAATATAGCATCAAATTACATTCCCAGCAAACTCACCAGAAATTTGGAAGACGCTCATCAATTCCCTCAAACTGATTCTCGATGCGCATGAAGCCACAGTCTGTTTGAGTAAGAAGTCATTTGAATTTGAAGTGCACATTTAGGGGCTGCTTCGGCTATCGTTAACACGGTTTTGTTGTCATAATTGGAGTCTCACCAAAGTTACAGGGAGTAATTGGGCGGCATACGGACACCTTAATGTAAAGTGATGCCTTATTAATTTCACGTGAGTGCACGAATCATAGCAAGTTAGCAAGTGACGCGGAATAACACGAGGGAAGAGGCAGTTGATTTACCCCTGAGCAAGGCAGCAGGTCCGGCATCTGCTGCTCTGCCATGATGGCATTTATATTAATTAGGAAAACGTAAAACAAAAAAAACAAAAAAAAAAGTAAATTCCTTAATCAAGGGGGGAAACATTCAAGTGGTTTTATTATTATAGCTCTGAGGTTTATTTGTTCCTGTTTGGTCACAGACTTGGACCAGTTCGTCTTAAATGCTCTCATGCGGGATTTAAAACTGTCGCATCTTAAAGACAAGATGATCTCTTGAACTCTTACTGTGATCGGAGCTTGTCTCCTGCTAACTGGTTGTGAGGTCGACATGGTGATTTATTTATTTATTCGTGTTATTCGTTTTTTTTTTCTTCACTCGACTGTTTCAGTCTCATAATAAAGTAAAATTACATTCAAACCAATTGCAACTGTACAGCTTTAATACTAATTTAATTTGTATGCGTAGGCTAATGTGTTTTCCTTTAAGATGTAGCTCGGTTGCTGATTTAAATAATCACCTTACTTAAATAAAACATTTATTTAAAACACATATTTATATATGTATATATATATATAACGTTTTATTTATATATATATATATAAACGTATCTTTTTTAGGTTTGTTTATTATAACAAATCAAAGGCCTTAGCCTGAGTTCCTCCAGGAATTATAATTTTATTCAGTATTGATTGGCGCGCTGTGGTGTGTTTTCAAGGCCTATACTTCAAATATGATGTAAAGGCCAGCCACAAACACTGCAATGCACATTTCTTATGAAAAGAGAGCAGAGAGGCATAATCTCATATCTTCTTAAATATTCTTACGTTTAACATATCTGTATTTTCCACTCACATTCTTGATTTTTGAGAGGACTTGAGGGGGGATTACAAATTAGATATGCAGAGCAACAATATTTATGGATCTCGAGACTTAAAATTTTGAATCAATTTTGAACCAATAAATGGGTTGAACAGAATAAAACAAGAGCAACTTGATTTTTTTTTCTCTTCAAAAGGCTAATTCAGTTTTCCCATGCACGAGCCCTTATATCATATGGGCTCGTCCGCCATAAATAACCTTATAGGCCAAACTCAAGTAGCCTAATTTATAAAAGTTTAGTTTCACCAGATGCCATTTAGCAGTGGCTTATTTTCTAAACACGCTGTAATTGTCATTTTGAACATCTATAACGCTTGCAACGCTGTGTCACTTTGCAGAGCTGCCGAAATATTGATCCACGGTCCTCTCTGCGAGGCATTATATTGTTTCTGCTCGGATATGCTGCTCTGGGCTTCACGGGAATATGCCCCTGATTAATAATCAGTGTGAAACCTGTAAGTAATTGACACAGTGTCTTCAGGTGCCCATTGCCTGGTCTCACATTGCTCTAGGACACACACTTTATCTTTTTTCACGTAAAACTGGATTATAGTAAAAACGAAATACTCTATTTTCCCAAACTCCTCTGCAAATCCACATCCGCACATGCATGCATCTGCGAGGCACTACTTGGTGGTCTGCGCCTCTGTTTTCTTTGTACTAATTGAATTGAATCCCGCTTGAAATGTATCCTCTTTCAGAGGTGCTCAGAAAACCGTGTCCCTTGTAGGCTATTCTGTGCAAAGCAAATGTCACCGGCTCGTAGGGCCAGGCCTATCTCGGCACAATGGCCATAGAGAGCCAACACACATAAACACACAGCTCAGGTCGTGCAGACATGGCAGGAGTTTATCGATCCGTATGAGAATGTGTAGATGAGGTTTGCTGCCATATAAGGCCAAACATTGGCCTTTCATATTCCTCAGTCTTCCTACATCGTGTCTCTGTGGCGATTGTGCAGCGCAATAAAAATAGAACAAATCAGCCACTTGAAAAATAAGAGTTATATAATCCGAAAGAGAGTTATTTAAGTTATTTTTATATTCATTCTTGTATAGGACAAGGCAAAACTGTATATAGTCTGTATATTACAAGATCCAAAAATCGGATTAACTTTAAACTAAAACGAAGTGTGGGTACCTATAAAATGGAGCATGAAACAGCTGTTATTTAAAAATGAATATGTGAGCATATTCACGGTGTTTTTGTTTCCCTGTTGACAGCCCTATTTGCCTGCCTCTATAATCTAGTATTGCCAAAGGACTACACGGTTGGACAGCCACACTTCGAGGAATTAGTGTCTTTTTGTCTCGACACACGTCACACACACGCCGTTGACATTGACTTCACATCAGAGACAGTTTAACTTCTCCTCTCTTTTTTTCTCCTTCTTCTTTTCTTTTATTTAACTCGTTCAACCGAGCGCTGGGTCTATTGTGGGGACCCTGGCAGATGCGGGGCCCCTAGCAGGTCCAGAACAGGGAAAAGTCTGAAAGGTTAATCTGTCACCCCGCAGATGTTGGCTTTGGGAGTCTTGAAGCGTCACCTTTGACATGTCCCTCATTCAGCAGGGGGTCCAGCAGGACACTGACCGCTGCAAGCTGTCAGCTCGGCCGGCTGAGGACGCCCTGTGCTACCGCTCTATTAGGCTAAACGGCCCCTGACATGTAAGCAGGGGCCAGCTTTCATCAGGCTGCAGGTTTGGGCAGCATAATGCCATAATGCCCTCCAATGCCAGTCATGTTATGTGTCAGCATGTCATTTCCTCCACGGCCTTGGATTATATAGAGAGGTTGAGCCTGTGTTTGTGAGTGAATTTGTACAATTTAGAAGTTCCTGTCGACAAAAATAAATGTTCTCTCATTGAATAAATAAAATGTCGGAGTTTTATTTGAAATGTCACCGTGTCCAGGCAAGTTTTATTCTTACTTAAACGATTCTCAAAGTGAAGGATTAAATGTGCATGTGTCCAAATAGGACACACACACACATACACACACACACACACACACGTATATACTGCTGGGCTTGGTTCGTTAAGCCTAATGGTTGAACAATAGACACATCTGCTCATCTTTTTCTATCAAAAGAGAAGGTACTACAGTCTTCTTCGTTTGTTTAAACCGCCACATATTTGGTGAGGGGGTGTTGGGGGCGGGGCGGTGCAGCTGAAGTAGCCTGGTAATCAAAGAATGGATCTGTTCATGGTGTGCATGAATACAACTTTATTGGCTGCCCTTTAGCTGCTAATTAAAATCATTATGCTTTGTTGTAAGTTCCGAAGCCTCTTTTTCTGGGGGGGGGTCTGGAGAAGAATTAGGTGTGTTTTCATTGGGGGGGGGGGGGGGTTGAATCCCAGACCTCACTAGTTAAAAATCAACTCCAAATGAACCCGGAAGTTTGCTTCATTTGCACTTAATCATTTAAGGAGGACTGGAGATAAAGCCTCATTATAGCTCTAATGAATTAAACGTTTTCTAAACAACGATTGGCAATCAAACACCAGGCCACATTCACTCCATTTCCACGGGTCGATTCTGTGAGGATTTTATTAGAGATCCGTCTATTTGCATTTTTTTTAACATTTCAGTAAAGGCTGCATGTGGGTTATCGGGGAGAATAGCTTTTAGCAGGTGGTTTGATACCTCCCTTCCTTAATAAGGTAGCTGACGTCAGAGCAATGGGGCGGTGTGTATGTGTGTTTGAGAGAGAGAAAGAAAGAGAGAGAGAGAGTATGGGAGGCGATGGGTGTTCACAGTGCGCATGTGCAGACAGTGATCTGTGCTGCGGTGGAACAGGGACTGGAGACACACAACTAGAGAGATGGCGCGGCACCCGACCGGAGCGCAAGGACAGCTGGTTGGCGGTGGGGGGGCTTGAAATATAAAGAGAATCAGAAAATAATTTTTTTTTTTTAAACAACAAAAATATCAAGAAAAAAAGGGATTCGGCAAAAAAAAGGAGTTTCCATTCTGCAAAACAGCGCCAGAGGCATAGGAGAATATATGTGAATTTAAGGACAGGAAAGCAAAGGCGGCTGCTGCAGGAAAGAGGAAAAAGCAACAAAAGAGAATTGAACTTTACTGGACGTGAGGACTTCTGGACATCAGGTAGATCAGATAGATGGTTTGTCCACAGCGCTGCCCGGATCATGAACGCACAGCTGTCGATGGAGAATATGGGCGACATGCACGGAGTGAGCCATGAGTCCGTGGCCGGTCACGGAGACCTGCTGAGTGGCCACAGTCCGCATGCCCGTCCGAGCCCCCGGGGTTTAAGCCACCGCGCTATGGGCATGGCAACCCTGTTGGACAGCGGAGACTATCACCCAGGACACCACGGACACCTGCATCCAGCCATCAGCATGTGTGAAGTCCCCCCTGGCATGAGTGCAAGCAGCACTTACACCACCCTAACCCCCCTGCAGCCTTTACCCCCCATCTCCACCGTGTCCGACAAGTTTCCTCCCCATCATCACCACCACCACCATCCCCATCATCCCCACCATCATCCCCACCAGCGGATCCCCGGAAATGTCAGCGGCAGCTTTACGTTGATGCGAGAGGACCGGAGTCTGGCGCCTATGAACAGTCTGTATCCCGCATATCATCACAAAGATCCCTGCATGGGCCAGAGCCTCTCCCCGCTGTCCGGTTCCGGTCTGGCCAGCATACACACGTCCCAGGCCGGGATCCCTCCCTACGCTCATCCCGGTGCCGCCATGCCAGGTGAGAAGATGCTCACCCCCAGCGGGTTTGAGGCTCACCACCCGTCCATGCTCGGCAGACACACGGAGCAGCACATGAGCTCCTCGGCAGGCATGGTACAAATCAACGGCCTCCACCACCACCCGCACGGCCACCTTGGCGCGCAGGGGCACGGGCAGGGGCTGGGGAACAGCCGGGAGCAGGCCTCCGGGCCCGGGCAGCAAGGGGGTGGCGGTGGAGGGGGTGGTGTTTCTGGGGGCCAGATGGAGGAGGTGAATACCAAAGAGGTGGCGCAGAGGATCACCACGGAGCTGAAGCGCTACAGCATCCCTCAGGCCATCTTTGCCCAGCGGGTCCTGTGCAGGTCCCAGGGGACCCTGTCCGACCTGCTGAGAAACCCCAAACCCTGGTCCAAGCTCAAGTCCGGTAGAGAGACCTTCCGCCGCATGTGGAAATGGCTGCAGGAGCCTGAGTTCCAACGCATGAGTGCGCTCAGGCTCGCAGGTGAGCGAAGCCTCGGTAAAGCCCCCTTTTTGTTTTCCTCTTCTGAATATGTGGCTGAGAGAAACAGACGCTCCTGTTATGTCAGAACAGAGGACCATTAGCCCGGAATGCAACCTTATATTGAGCATTGAGCAATGGGTCAAGGGGGCTGGGGACTGAAACTGAGTGCAGTTTTTATTATAACAGAGGGGGGGGGGGGGGGTACTAATAGGTCTCCATCAGGGTAGCATTCAAGACAAATGTTCCCTCTAGGCTGATAGTTCTTCATCAAAATAACATGTCTCCACTCCAGATTAAACTAGTATAATAAAGGGTGCTGTAAATCAAATGCATTTAGATCCAAGCAGGCCATGCCTCAGGGTTTGGTTTGGAGGGGAGGTCTGTTGGATGGTCAAATCCAACACGATACAGTGTGTTAACCGATATGTGAAGTCGCTAAAGTTGAACAGTGTTTCACCATGCTGGACCTCGTGCACCAAATATCCTGATATCAATACGCATCCGTTTTCTGTCTCTACACTGATTTCGGGGTTGTGTGAAACAAGTGCTCATGTCATTTTACCTCAAAATATCGACCGCTGGACGTAAGCTGATCCTTCGCCCAGAAATCGTTAGGAATGTGTTTATTTTGGTGTAGATGCAACCGATCAGCCTTTTTGGTGTTGCCCTTGGTGTAAACAGAGAGAGAGAGAGAGAAAAGTGGGCATGCACGTGTTCTTGAGAGTGCGTGAAAAACTACATTTAAATGTCAAGTAAAGGTGAAGTCATGCATTATTTAGTCAGTGAAATGGGCTTTGTCTTTCACTTTGTTAACATTATAGGCCTTCACTTCAGACTAGAACAAAGTAGAATGGAGTAGAGAGCATGTGTTTATGTTTTGGTCGTAAACTAACCCTGACTTGACTGAGGTTTCTCTAATTAACTGATAGACCTCTGTATTAATTTGTCCCTGAGGTACGCACGAGTCAATTAGGGCGCGCATTGAGGTCCAAATCGCACGTGCACGTACACAGACACCCAATGGATTTTTTTTTTCAACGTTTATAGACCTAATCAATGACCTACAAATGGGCTTTTTGGCTTTTTGAAAAGTGAGGCTGCGGCCACATGGAAAGTGCGTGATTTTGCGCACATGTGTGTGGGTACGTGCATGCCCACGCGTGTGCACGTGAGTGTAATCGCAATTGATTACTTTTCAGTTTTCCCATCTGCTGCTACTCCTGTCCTGCTCCTGTGTGTGTGTGTGTGTGTGAGTGTGTGTGATTGTGTGTGTTGGTTGAAGATGAGATTTTATCACTGACTTTGGCAAATGAGTAAAACAATTATTAATTGAACCTTTGAAAGCTGGTTTTGTATTTCATCACTTGTGTGATCAGCCTTTAATTGAAAGAAAAATCAGGTCAGTAGAATATTGATTTAGTTTTTTTTTTTTTTTTTAAAGGAAGACAAATTCATACTGGGAAAATAAAAGTTCCATGCCTGCTTTAGTTATATTCATTCATTTTTCCTTGAGCATGCAAAGGTTTTTTTTATGAGAAAATAAAATCAGAGAAGAGAATGAAAAAGATTCTCTTGAGCAAACACTTACAAGATAGAATTATAGCTTGTAGTTGGGGAACGCTACAAAAAAAAAATATGACATACCAAAAAAAAATGGTTGGGAGACAAGAATTATTTTACAATTTAAAACTAAATTCATTTGGAGAGAATAGGCTGAGCGCCATTTTATTGATCCGTTCGTTCCGAGGTGAACTAGATATGAGATCGTGTGCTGAAATAGGTGTGATATATTTATTGATTTTTGACTTCTGAAATTAATCTTGGGCCTTTTCTCTCTTTCCCACGTATTCAATTACCTATCTGAATTCGCTTGAATATAATAGAAAAGTATAGACTAGAGCAGAAAAGATTTGGAAGTAGGCAGATTTGATACAGGACAAATGTAATACATTCAGAACCGAGATATCAATTTCACTCAGTAAATCAGTTGTAATTGCAGTCACAATTTTCAAATGTTGGTATTTCTTTCTAGTGTTTTCAGAAATTGTAAGTGAGTATTACCTGCATACAGTAAACGAATAAAACAAAAACAAAAAACACATTCTTGCAAGAAGAGGGTTGAATATTTGGAGCAATGTGTAGCGGTCTGTTTGTTGTTCTCGTGCTCTCTGTGAGATTATGAAATGCAGGTCTATCGTCACACCGTGTCTGTGGGCCCAGTCTGTTTGAGTGTGTGGAGTTATCTGTGTGTTTGTAATGATTAGCCGGGAGCAGCAGCAGTGTGTGTGTATATATGTGTGTGTGATTAGCGTGATAACGAGGCCGCTGTTATGTCCCCCTGGTCCTGGGAAAGCTGCCTCTCTGCCCGGGCCTCCAGTGCCGGGGCCGGGCCGCTCTGTGGTGGCTCCTGCTGTCTGAGTGGCCTTCACTGCTGCTGATTTATAGCAGCTCCGGCTCTCTGTTAATATTTACCAGCACTGGAGACACCGGGCTGCTCAAACTCACAATTATACTCCAGTTTATGGTCATGCGGGTAGGTCGCTGCACTGTACTTTACTACTCACCTGAGAGAGTGTGTGTGTATGTGTGTGTGTGTGTGTGTGTGTGTGTGTGTGTGTGTGTGTTCTAAAATTAGGTTACAAGATGTGATCGGCGAAATCAGCTTCAACTAGACTGATTTGAAAAATATGATTATTTTTCTCCCTCTAATGAGGTTTAGTGTTTACACGTGGATTTGAAAGGCAATGACATTGCGTCGAAACTAAAGACCTAACAATGTTACAGGACTGTAGTAACTCGAAGTAATGAGCCACTTTAAATGCACTACGGATGCCTTGTGTAATTTAGAATCGTTGCTTGTTTTTATAGTGCAGAGATAGGCTTGGAGTATTTTTTTTTCCCAGTGTTTTTCCATATTTTCTTGGAAATTCTGTATATATGCATTCTTTTTATTTTATCAGTTTCCTATGTACATTACTAGGTTTTGAGGTCTTCTATAATACAATGCTTTTGTTCACCCGGTGCATTTTGCAAAATTAATCAGCACCAGTTTAGAAATTGTTTTGTGTTTAGAATCTGCCCTTCATTAATTTCCCCGGTGAGTCCATATTGGGCCTCGCTCCAGCAGCCCACGTCTGCCCCCTCCTGGTCCCTGATGAACCTCAATTTGTATTACTAAACTAGGACTTAAAAAGGAAAAAAAATGAAATAGCAACGAGATCAGTTGAAGGGATGTTTGATTTGCTGTCAAACGGATTCCCAAGTTCTTCTTTCCAATATTAGATGATCTGTAGTTCATTGTTCCGAAGCTGTAGTATATTGCGGCGCACCTTTGTTTTCAGCACCCCGGACAGCGCTTATTGTTTCCCGGCTGACAGGCCAGAACATGGGGCTCATTGAACAAATGTTTACTTTCGCTGTTATTTCCCATGCACCCTAGCGGTTTGCCCAATGAAAGAGTGTCTTGGTGTTTGGAACTAAAGTGCCACTGCTTCCAACCTGCAGACTGTTTCTGTAGGACGTTAATGACAGATACCATCTTATAAGAGGGACGATACTAAAACAGACAATAATCTCAAAACATTTGTAGTGATGTTTTAATCAGTGATAAATATGACTTTGAAACACTTTTTCTACTAGCGCAACATCACTGTTAACCCTAAATATGCACTGCATAATTCAGTGTATACTGTAGTAATGTTGTTCTTTATCAATATACCAATGAACTCATCATTCAGATCAGCTGTTACAACTTTTGTTTAGGTTGTAGACATGCACAAGACATTAAAGCGTTATAAATGGGGTTTTTTCAATTCGGTTTTTGACGTTATTCACCACCTACAGGAGAAAGTGACAATTTAAAAAGCAATACTGGTACCTTTACTGCTGATATTTCTGGAGGGCTATGGAATTGCTATTTTTGATTCTAGGATAATATTTCTTGATACAATTGTCATATGAGCAATATGAGTTGAAGTGTTGAGGTCTCAAAAGTAAAAAAAAAATATATCTTTACATAAGCATCTATACAAAGCTTAACCTGTTTTGGACCTGAACAATGTATATTTGAGTTAGTTTGGGGTCAAAATGGATTGTAAAATATCTGATATTGGTATTGACTTTAAATAATCATATCAGCGTGTCCTTGTCGGAATGAAAACAGACTTATACGTTAAGCTCGTGTGGGGGACACCTCATACTGAGGTAATTCATTGGTCAGTCCATGGATTTATTCAGGACCTTTTTTAATCCGATGTCGAGGTGTGATGGAGAGAAGATTTTGATGCCAGTCATAATTCTTGTTTTTACACAACTATATTTTTCCCTATCTCACAAACCCACTCTCTCTTTCTGTCTGTCTCTTTCCTGAATCCTCCACAGCATGTAAGCGTAAGGAGCAGGACCATGGCAGAAGCGAGCGGGGAAGCATGTCCAAGAAACCCCGGCTGGTGTTCACAGATGTGCAGCGGCGGACGCTCCATGCCATCTTCAAGGAGAACAAGCGTCCATCCAAAGAGCTGCAGATCACCATCGCCCAGCAGCTGGGCCTCGAGCTGACCACGGTCAGCAACTTCTTTATGAACGCACGCCGTCGGAGCCTAGATAAGTGGGTGGACGACGGCTCCGGTCACCCACCCAACGCCTGCACCAAAGCCTGAAGACGGACTGATTTGACCAACTCATGGACTGACTCAACCTCGGTGGAAAAGCTTTAAAACTTAAGAGAAACAAAGAGAAACTTAAAAAGACCTTGAAGCAACGTTTTGCCCTTAAACCTGTACTATATTGATATTTATAGTATCCAAAGATGAAAAAACAAACCAAAGACTTCTTGTTTGACCTGCTTTGAAATGTTTGTTTCAGCAACACATTTACGTGTAACATACTGCAAAAAGACTATACTTTTACCCCCCGTCACACACTCACTGTCACTGGTCTCTAGCTTTACTACACCCCCACCCCCCACACCTCCCCACCCAGTATCAATCTATCATTCACCATCCTTATCTTTAATCTGATTGGTTGGTTTTAATGATGGGTCCCTAAATGGAGGTTTAATCACCCTATTGGCAGTCTGATCTGCAGCTGTCCACACCCTTGAAAAACAGCCAGAATGTGGAGCTCCGGTGGGATTGGCCAATCAACTTTAAAGACAAAAAAAATCCTACAGGAGCGAATGGATTGTTGTGCAACCTTGTTTGGATCGGTGGCGGTGGACTGTCTGTCTATCTGTCTGTCTGTCCAGCTGTCTGTCTCTCTATCAAGCATTCCAGACAGACAGGGAAATGCCCATGTGTAGACTGCTAACCCGAAACCGAAAATCCCAACCCTGAACCAAACCAAAAAAGAAAAACCCCTAACCTCAACCCACATGGTAGTGCTTTCTTCCAACATGCTGAAGCGTTGATCAATTTAAATAAGAGAAACCAAAGCCTTCTACATCATGCATCTTAGAAATCAAACCACTTTAGAATCTGCTATGAAGTAATTTGACCAAAGAGTGTATTTTGTAGCTTCATTTTTACCTAACGTCATCCTTTACCTCCTGAGACAGACTGTTAGTTTGGCGCTACAAAGAAGAGAATGCTACTTATTGTCGGTAAAACATTTTGTGTCATACGTTCCCTGCAAATGGAAATATTATATAACACAACTCTGAAAATTGACTATTGATATTTGCCTTATAGATGCCTTTTTTCTTCTTTTTTAAAAAAATCAAACCAAATATTCAAGTGATATCTTTACAAACACTCTAGTGAATGTTGGCGTTAAATGTGAAGATGAATCATTACAGATACACCCCTTTTCCTCTCAGTCTGTTCAGATGATGCCTACAGATTTAGCTCAAGTTTATGTGTTCAAATACCAGCAGCTGGCAAACAAAGACCTTTCAGTAGTGTATTTTCTCTGCAAAGGTGAAACCAAAGATGTTGCCTCTCATGCTTTATATGTGTGGTTGTGACACAGTGAGGGAGACAGACGGCCTCTGATGTTTTTTTAGTTTTTTCTTTAGGACAACCTGTGTCACCACTCTGATAATAAGCATCAGCGTCCCTGTGCGCTTCATACGTATTTGATTTTATCTCCTCATCAAAGATGTTGGGTGGAGGGGATGATATCAATGATCAAATCACTTTCAGGCGCTTACACAGCAATGTCACCTCGTCACCTGAATACAAAAGCACCCCACCCTGCCTGTTGCCAATCCCCAGACACCACCAAACCCCTCCCATCCTGCCTCCGCTCTCCGGCTAAGCTATGCATTTCAGCACTAGGAGGAAAGCACTACACAGGGCCGGCCCAGGGCAGCGTATCATTAAATATATTGAGCTGGCCCCTTGCCATCATCCTCCTTATGGCCAGGGTTAGCAGCTCTGCATTCATCAGAACGAGCTCAGAAGGAGAGGCGAGAGGGAGCCGCTTCTTCACCTCTGAAAGAAAAAACCAAAAAGACGACAAGAAACCAAAATGTGTCAAGACCTGCTGATGTTTTATAGTGTGAACCAAAGATGCTACCTCACTCAAGTTCCATACGTGATTTCTATCACTTTGATGATACCAAAGATAACCAAAGATTTTTTCTCATTGCACGGCCTCTACGAGTGGTGTTAAAAGATGTTGTATGTCCCCCTCCCCCCCCCCTGTCTCCTCTATCTCTCTTCCTTTCTTCTCACCTTCTCCCCCTCCCACCTGCTCTCCACCCATGCACCCCTGCTATGCGTGCTCTTGCTTCATCTGTGCTCTGATTACAGCTCCATAGATAGTCATGCTGATGTAGCTATAGGCAGATATGCTGATCTAGCCATAGATACACACAAGCGACCATGCAGGTGCCTGCGGGGTGCAGCGATCTCACTAGCAACGTGATCAGTCTTTCTGTGTGCTTGGTAGCGGTACCAAAGTATTAATTTCTACCACAAAATGTAAAAGCTGACATCGTGGCTGTGTAACAAATGAACGTTTTTAGTTTGGTCCGTGATTTATTTATAGCAAAAATAATCTACTGTATATGAATTTGACAGAGTGCCCCGCTGGAGTGTCTGTTTTTTCAGCTTCATGACTTTGTACTCGGCCCTGCCTCTTAGTGTGTATCTATAGGTTGATGATATTGATCCACCAAATAGGTCAGACGTCTTTACACGATAATAGGCAGACAAGCTGACATAGCCATGGGCAGAATTGTTGACTCAACTATAGGCAGACATGTTCCTGAAAGTAGAAGCAGACGTGTTGCAATCTTTCTAAAACTCCCAGGACGAGTGCCTTGCTTGAACCAAAGTGTTAAACCGCTGTTGACCTCTCACCTTTGACTCTGTGAATACCTCAGCCTGTAGAAGGGCCACTACTGAAGAAACAAGGAAAAGGTTTTTTTTTTTTTTTTAATCACACCGTGGTGCTTTCGCCAGCGCAACCATGCAATGAAAACATACCAAAGGAATTTCTCTTGTCCACTTCTACAGATTAAACCAAAGGTCTTTGTTTCTCCTCTCCACTGCCCTCTTTTACCCCTCCATCCCTCCCTCCCCCAACCTTCCTTGTCTCTTTGCTGTGTGTAGGAAGGTTCAGCACTCTGGCCGTGCATGTCTTTACCAATGTCTCTGAATACCTCATAGTAATAATTCCTTTGAGTTCTGCATTGAGACGTCTATCTGTGAGTAAGGCAGAACTCCACTCGTGTGGTAACTGTTATTGTTACTTCAAAAAGCTGTATGATTATCTATTTTGAAGTTGTTGTTTTTGGCAGAAGTGCTCTGTTTCAAGTCACGGAGGACAAGTTTCAGGGTTGATGTATGAAACTTAAGGGATGGAGGGAGAAGTGTATTTTTGATCAGATATTGGGTTATGCCAATATTATGATGGTAGACTATTGCTTTTACAGGGTAAAACCAACTGCTGTGATATTGTGTTTATATTTTGCCTTTTCTCTACTTCTGTGTTGTGATTTTAATTTAATTGCATTTTTGTAATGGTTAACCACTGCTTTAATTTATGCATTTGTAGAAACTCTAGATTTGTATATAGTAGGTTTTTGAAGAAAAAAAACAAACAAAAAAGACAGTTTTATGTTACAGCCTTATTTCCCACGCTTAGATATAAAAAGGAGTAGTTTGTATTCTTCTTCAGCTAAATCCTAGCCGGCATTTCAATGTGTGTTTTAAACACTGCCAGAAACCCAGACAGTTGATTTGCCAACGCAGACAAAGTTATACAGGAGCTACTTTGTTGAACAGCTGGCAAAAAGCAGTGTGTACGTGTGTGTGTGTGTTTTTTCTATTCTTTTGACTTTTTAAAAGAAAACTGTTATTTTATGGGTATTACTGCACATCCAAAGATTTTTAAAACAAACCAAAAATTGGAAAAAAATATGTATAATGTTGAAAAGCACTGGCATTTGTGAGGTAGACTTGTTGAGTTTTGATTTGCCATTCGCACGGGTATAGAATGTAGAAGGCGTAGGGCTATGTAGACAAGCTTACTCTACCATGTGGGGAATCTCCTGTTCAATGTACAATCTGAAGCATTTGAAACGAGGGCTGCAAGTCCCGCTCACTTTGCTGTCTCATGCACAGAGTGAGGTGGAGTGGAGGCTGGGCAGCCGGTCTGCCAGGGGCTGTGCCATGGAGCTGGGTCTGTTTTTATTGCCGTGGCACTGCCGCCTCGCTCCATCTAGTATCTGTTCTTTTGGTACGTACTCGTGTAATGACTATGAGCAAAGTCTAATAAAACTGCAAAGAACTTACCAAGGAATCAGTGTGTGAGTGTATGGGGACGATCACCTGCTCTTATTTTTCTGTCTGTGGATAAATGCGAGTGTGTGCGTGTGTGCGTGTGCGTGTGTGCGTGTGCGCAACTCAAATGTCAAGTGCTGCTGAGGTATGCAAGTTTGTGCGTGTGCTTATTTGCATGTGTTTCTTTACTGTGTGTTCGTCTATTGTTCAAATCTGTACGTACTGCTGGTGTGTATGCATGCGTATGTCCGATTGGTGCACATCCCAACAGTAGGTTCGATTCCCTCTGGTTGTCAAAGGCCTTACTGTTAGTACTGCTTCCTCTCTGTCATGCAGACAGCACAGTATCAGCATGTTATGCAGTCACAGAATGGAGAATGTGAGGAGTCTTTCAGAAAAGTACAGGTGCTTAACTTATAAATGCATGTGTTGAAGAGGGAATGAATGATGCAGTGTGGATCTACCTTTCCCCATTTCCACGTTTTCTGTTATTTATTTTGTCCATAAGGAGTTCCCATATGATGGGTAGCTTGGCTACAAGTCTCATAACAATACTGCGGCGCCTAAGACAATCATCTGGATCTCTCAACGCTGGGGAACTAGTTTCTCACCCGCAGAGGGGTGTCCTCCAGCTATTCATATACAAAGATGCTTGAAGGGTTTTGATAAACAAGCATATTTGTTGTCATAGACATTTAGGAATAGATTACAGTAGTAGTTCATCTTGCACTTGCATTTCAAAATGAAATCTCATTGCTCTCGTCAGCCTTGTGCTCTTGTCAACCTTGATCTCTTTCTTTTGACCTCCTTTTCAACTCACAATGCTTATTCAGTTTCCGTTTCAGTGTGTGTGTGTGTGTGTTTGTGCATGAGTGCCTTTGTGTATGTGTGTGTGTGTGTGTGTGTGTGTGTGTGTGTGTGCGTGTGTGTGTGTGTGTGTGGATGTGCCAGAGAGGCAACACTGTCAGTGTTACTCTCAGACGTTTAACTCCATGTGTCATGACTTGATTTGTCATTGCTGTTTCCCAGGCTTTGCTACTGCTTTCTCAGTGCCGTGCAATATCATCTGTTGTGATTGCTAAGCAAATGAAAAAAAAAAAAAAAAAAGAAAGAAAATTGAGAAGCAAGTGATGATGTCATCCAGCTTTTTTCAGTGTTCAAAATGTTTCAACATTTCTGTAGTCACAAAAAGTAGAAAATAAACTGTTGGTATTTCCAGCTTCTGAATCCTGGCTCTTGTTATTATTATTATTATTTTATTTGTGTTCTGTTTTGTTTTGTCTTTTTTATTTCTCAGACAGACAAATTGAATCAATAAAACATCAAATCAGATAAGGAAGTAGAGGACAAGACAAGCAGGCGTGAGTCTGTCTTGGAGTGGAAGCTGCATGACAAGTAGCTTCAGAAGATCTGCGGATAGTTTATGTTTTATGTGCTTTTCAAAAGAAAGCAACAAAGTGCTTTACAATAAAAACAATAATGAAGTTAAACATGTACAAGATAAAGACATACAGCACTTGTGTTCCTGTAAAAGTCTTGAATTAATGCATTCCCATTAGATGTGTTTACTCATAAATGCTATATATACATTAAGCTATATTTAGCTGCTTGAGCCAAAGAATAATTAAAAACACATTGTCTTGTAAAGGCCATGCAGCAAATTCTTAATTAAAAAAAACAATGTGGGTTAAGGGGTTGATATTATTCAAATGGTAAATTGTTAATTTTGCAATACAATTTTGAAATGAACCACAGCCCCACAACCAAGGTGAATTTATTCAAAATGGGGCTCAGCCTACAAAAGTAGTTTTTACAGAGCTGTAAAACGCTCAGTTATTCCATCACTTTATATACTGCTATGCCATGTAATGTTGGGTCCACCTTAACCCCTCACAGTGCAACTAACTCATGTCAACCTATAGAACATGAGCACCACCGGCAATGGAATAGTGCACTGCTATGGTAATGTTGGAGAAGGTGTATTCAAACATTTAATTTCCTTTGAAGATCAGTATATAGTCAGCCAGATTTGAATTCCACATGGCAGAAACATAAGGTCTTTAAAAGAACGTATAAATGAGCAAAGTAATGACATCAGAAAAGTCTCCTGGATCATCATTTTAGTCTTAATATAGTTGACCTTACACGGAATCACAGATGAATCAAGGCAAGCGGAGACATCCACACTTCAATCTATAAGTCATTTCATTGATTGAACTCAACAAAGTAAATTGATTTTTTTTTTTCAATGTGTTTCTTCTGTCTGTGGTGCTAAACCCCACAAATCCATCCCCCAAAGGTGATATATGATGTACTCTAGACACACTGATTCAATGTGCATGCAAATAGGGGAAGCACAACTATATTGGTGAAACTGTTTGACACCAGTTGAATTCAGTTGAAGTGGAATTTAAATTCTCACATACTTCATTTCTCAGCTGAGCATCGAGTCAGTGGTAAATCTTTGATCCTCGTCAAACTGAGCGACTGTATGTGTGCCTTTGGTTGGACCAACACTTTGTCGAGCTAGACACATAAATGCAAATACTTTTAATTTGGGATGCAATGATAGCCTACCAGAAGAACAATGTAAGACGTCTCAGCAAAACTGTGTGTGAAGACAATTAGCCTGGTGAATGTCGTCTGCAGCGGTGGAATGTAACTAAGTACATTTACTTAAATAATGTAGGCCATCTTATGTACAATTTTGTAGGTACTTTACTTGAGTATTTCCATTTCATGCTACTTTCTACTTTTACTCCACTACATTTCGGAGGCAAATATTGTGCTTTTTTTTTTTTTTTTTTACTCCACTACAATCATTTGACCACTTTTAATACGATCTTTGCAGCTGCAGGTTGTTAATACAAAATATTAAATCAAACAGATAATCATGATTTAATATATTAAGATGCCGCTTTTCAGCTCTTTATGTGGGTCACAGTGTACTGAATGAAGGCACTGCTGTGCTGCTGTGTGCCACATAGATGAAGGGCGCTCTCTTATTTATGAATGTGCCTTGAATGAAGATTGAAGAGTCACAGGACAGCGACCCAGGGGAGTCCCAGCACCTGGCCAAATGTCTGTGCTCTTTCACCTCAGGTACACTCTTATTTGTACAACATTTGTCTTTCAGTCCCAGGAGTTGTTTGGAGTTGCCCTTCCCCTGCCCTCTTCTTTCTCTCTATCTATCTAGTATAGATAGATTTTATTTTTTATTTGCTGCATTACTTGTATGCTGCCACTAGATGGGGCCATGCCATGGATTTTTCCAAACACAAGAACTTCTTTGTTTGCATTTACCAACATTTACACTAAACACTAAAATAAGATTATTTAAACCCACTTTTCTGATCATTTTGGAATATAAAATCAATATCTACACACAACTGTGTCTGCTCATTTGAAATCAGAGCTTCAATAGACTACTTGAAATGATAGTTGGCTCTAAAAACTGAACACTGTGCACTATAAATCCAAATGAGCTTTACATGAATCAGATCTTACAACTGTGAATCAGAAAATGTAACCATATCTCTTTAAAATCAGCAAGGGTGATTGTCTGGGAGTTGTTACTGTACGCATAAGGATTTATCTCTAAATGACATCATCACACTAACTGTGTTGCATTGCAGGCCTTCGCAGCTCATTGCCAACCACAATTTAAATTAACCCTAACCCTGCTCCCTTCACACCCTCAAGAGATAATTACTAATTTCTGCGAATAAGAACTGATTTTTTACAGTATTACAAAAAAAAACACGTAAAGTCCCACACATTCTTATCACCTCTGCCTTGATTTATTAAAGAGCCAACATTTCGGTCAAAAAGACCTTTCTCAAGACCTTTATTTTTGACCGAAATGTTAACTCTTTTTAACAAATCAACGCAGAGGTGATAAGTGTGGGCAGGAATTGACATGTTTCTTTGAAATTGGATCTTCCACTTCACTGCACCACAAAGGAGAAAATGGTGTACGTCTTTGCCTTCTACGCCTTAACAAATATGTAAAATAAGTTTCATCATAAGATTCCCCTTTAACCGTGTAGCTAATATTAATGGCATGACATGTTGGTCTGCCGTCAATAATATTGGTCACCATTCAGGAACACAATGATTGAGGCCTTTGACAACAACAGAACAATAGCTCTGACACAGTTTCTTTACACCAACCACCAGCAAACAGAACCCTTCACCCAGGTGTTTCTAAGCTAAAACCTTGTTAGCGCACCACATGGTTTCCTATGTGACAGACTGGTGGATACGGCTTTATTTGACCCATCAGTGATCACACAATGTGGGAACTACAATGGTAAACAACAGGTGTTTTTTCACTTTAACATAATTTTTGTGTGTAAATCAGTGACAGAAGACTAACTTTGTGAACTTTGCTCCCTTGCCAGATAAATGCCCATCATCAACTGGTGGATGTTTGCATTGTTACCTGTGGACTTTATGACCCTACATTATCTGGGTCACTTGTCTCTCATATCAGAAACAAAAGATAACTCAAGTCAATTTAAAGTTCAATAGACTATTAGCAAATACTATACTACATCTTTTGTACTTTGTCAGTAGTCTATCCTAAATATTATAATAATACTAGTCATTTCTCACCAGAAGTGCCTCCTATAAAAGTCTATCTCTGGTTAGCTAACAGGAGTAACACACAAAGTACAACTTCAGCTGCCAAACAGATTTGTGAAGCAGATTCTCGTGTCCTCATTTTGGCCTTTGCCTTTGTTCCAATAGGTTTTAGCAGAGAAAAGATTCAAACAAAGAGCTCCCTCTCTGTCCTTTTTTATCTGTACCAAAATGACAATTGACAATATCTTGCATTTATTAGAGTAGTGATCAGAAGAACAGCTGTTCTTTTGCATTCCAAAGTTAACTTTTTATTTGACTTTTATTAAAAAAATACATAATAATAAAATAAAAGTTTTTATATCCACTACATTTCTCAGACATTAGTTACTAGTTACTTTTGACTACTTTATTAATGTTGAGATTATTAATGCAAAATATAAAACAACCAATAAATGATGTTAAGCCACCTGGCAGTATATAAAGTTGTCCTTTACCTCCACCTATAACAGCTACATTAAAGTGATGAAAATATGAATGCATCAATACTTTTTTTGCTTTTTACTTTCACTTAAGTAACATTTTTGAACACGTTTTCCACCTCTGTTTGCCAGGAACTTCTCCTGACTTTATAAATCTCTTAGCAAGTCAAGACTTTGTACTACAACATCCGCATTACCTTAAACACACACGATCTTTGGCTTCATACAGAACAAAATGTTCACGACGGGAAAAGACGAACCCTCACGTGCGCACGTGAACGCGCACCGAAATCCACTGACCAATCAGCTTACAGTGAGTAGCCCAACCGCTGTGTCTTCCGCGTGTCAGTAATGTTGCAGGACCGCACAGAAATACATTCCGGTCGGGTTTTTCTTTTTAAACGCGCTATCATCAGACACAACGGCGTCTTCCTCGTAAAGTTTTGGTACCACTTCTAACTTTGCGGTTGCTATGGCTGCGAGTTCACGTGAGGCTGTGGCAGAGAGGGAAGTGACGACTGGGGCTGTTGTTGGGACACGTGACTGGAACTGCACTGATCTGTTTTGACAAGCAGTGGGGAGGGAAGTGAGGAGGGGAGGCAGACTGTAAGCATCACGACTAGGAGGACTCACTGTTCCTTTCATCTGCATATCGTCTGAATAATATCGACTATAGCCTTGTAGTTTCAGCAGTCAACTGGCCTGACAGCGTTAAAATACCATCTGCTGCTGAGTAAACGCTCGCGGGAAAACGTTGCCGTCCGAAGCGTTGGAGTAGTACGAGTCTGTTTGTTGTTGGTTTGAAAAGTTTCAAGGAAGATCGCAAAGGAAGTCAGCACAGGTGGCGTTTCTAACGTTAAATAGATGGCGACTGCTCAAAGGTTGCGGGTGGATAGAAAGTGGACCATACCCGTGTGATATCTAACATTTCGTGAGAAGAAGGATGCGCTAAATATGTTCGCGTCGTAGCAAAAACAAACAAACAAAAAAAAAAAAAAAAGAATACCGAGAGTCATCGGTGTTTGCAGCTGAGCTGTGGCTACCTGCGCTACATTATTGGGGGTTGGGATGTTTTGGGAGGTCGTCGTGACCAGTAGACGCTTAACCAAAACGTGACGAGGAAGTTAGTTAGTTGTATTTGCTATCTAGCTAACGCTGCCCAGTTAGCCCCCCCCCCATGTTTTGGCAGAGTATCGTTGTGAGGAGCCAACGTTACAAGAGATGGGACACAGAAATGCATCGCGACGTAACTGTGGTTCAGGTGGTGGAATTTGAGACGAGCTGTGAGAGTAGCCAGCTTGCTAGTTGAATTACTAGTAGACAGATTGGTTACTCGCTAACAAGGAGATTGACACGTCCATTACCTAACGCTAAGTGTAACTGGCTATCAGCTGTCTTTGTGCTAGTCAGTTGGACAATACAGTGCGACTCGATGGAAGCGTACAGTAGCATGCTAACAAAGCAATGCTTTGTTGTTGGATAGGGGGCAGCTGGCACCAACACACTGGCATCAAAGCTGATAATATTGCTTAGCTAAGACACAGGGTTTGGGGGGGGGGGGGGGTGTCCAGACACCGTTGTGTTGCTGTCAAGGCCGTGTGTGATAATAAAAGAGACGACAGAGAAGACCCTGCAGGAGACCCTGAAGGCAACCTGATGACACTGGACAACATGAAGTCGGAGCGAGGTATGTGGAGCAACACAGACACATGTAGAGTGGACTTGATGGTCAGTGTGTGGGCAAGCTGTGCATTCCCAGCTTTAGTGGACTGACTGTACCCGTTCCCCCTGAGAGAAGAATCAGGCCAGGGAATTATGTAACAGCTGGTCATCCTGGTCACTGGTTATGTGAGTTAACAAAGCCTGACCCGAGTCAACGAGGATGTGTACATACAACCCACAGTCGCTGCTCTAGTTTTGGATGTTAACACAAATGTCAGATGTTTCTTTCCCCCCATTTCATCGCCATCAACACATAACCTGCAAGATCCTCTCAAATCCTGTTCCTTTTTCCAGTAGTTCTTGTTTTGACAGGGTTTTGCACAAGGCTACTGTAAAATGTTCTTGACACCCACCCATCTGTGGAAAGCAGGCTCCTGCCGTATGCTCTGCAACCTGTTTACATGTCGCTGCATCTGCAGCGGGAGGTAAAACAGGGACAGAGGGGACACCCTTGTTTGTTTCAATATGATTATGCTAATTTTATTATTGCATTATTTTGAAAAGGGTATCTCACCTTAATCTGTGCCCTGACACAATTTAACATTAGGTGTTGTACAACCTCCTTCATTGTGTAAACTAAATCATTCACTTTGGTATTGATTGGTTGTCTGTGATCCAGAGTAACAGCTGACTTGATCCGTTGTCAACAACACAGTAGCACCATACTTGGAAGCAGTGACGGGCCACAGTTCTCAGTCATGATGAGATTAGCTGCAGTCAATCATGGATAGTCTGTGTTTTTGCAAAGGTTATGAAACTGTAGTCAGGCTGCTGACTGGCCTGAGTGGGATTGTCCTTAGAGCACAATATGCTGGTAATGGGACTCCACGACACACAGTAAACATGTGCCCTATATGGGCCTAGACTTTTAACCCAAGCCTTGCCTTACTGTAGGATCCTAAACCTTTATATAGAAGCACTGACACAGACATCTGTGTGATGTGATTGGCCTGAGTAAAGGCCATACTGACTCGCACTGTACAGTGTAATTATAGCCTAATAATGCAGCACAGCATGCTGGGTCAACTGTGAACATCAACATTGCTGCATGTTGTAGTATTAGTTGGGTTAATGACTCAAATTGGGGGATATTGAGATGATCTACATCCAAATACTCGGTATGTCTGCCTTGTATCAGCCAAAAACACTGAGATCTGTTGGTCTAAGGCACATTACTATAGCAAGTCTGTTCTTCGCCCTTCATGGATTGTCACCATGTCAGGTTGGCTCACTCACTGTCATGTTCTAATTATGAAAGCTTGTGCCTGTAGAAGCTGCTCCACGCACAGCAGTAGTTCCCTGTTTGACTGGCAGCCACGATGGGGCTATTGTTATTTGGCACGTATTGTACAGTTCCCTTGGTGGAGATACCAGATTGCTTATAGCCCACATGCTTTCCTCCTTTTGCCTTTCTCTCCTCTCCCTGCTCTCAGAGAAAGGGACTGCAGTGGTGAAAGAGGCTGTTTACTTTGCCTCTGATTGAGGGTTCCTAGGATAGTCTAGTTTATATATGTCTGAAGGGGAGCAGAACAAGTCCAGACATGTGCATAAAACACCTGCAACAAGCTTCACAGGCTACGACCTCCTAATCATGTGGGTGTGTTACGTCAAGCCAAGACTTTGGGTGGATAAGGAGGTGATGGATTCAGGCTGAACACTGCCATACATTGGCCCTTGCTCCACCTTTATTCCCTTCAGAGGGAACTACGGGAACTGTTGATGCTCAAATCCAACATATCGAATCCGTATCTGTGCTGATGTTGACCTTGATAAACAGATCCCATATCAGGTTGATGTGACTAATTCAAAATTCTAGTTTCTTGAGCATTTTTTTTTTTTTTTTCATATGACCTCCAGATTACGTCTGGACACATACAGCACACAACAGGAGATTGTCCGTGTCAGACGGGTTCTCACTTACTGGAAATACTCAGTTTGGTTTCGGCCAGGGTTGGTGCCTGGATTGCCAAATCTGTCTGATTTTGGTGTCGGCACGTATCGACAGAAGTCCCCGAATTTAGTCCCTCCAGTTAGGCATTTTCGTTGCTGTCTTGGTGTAAATTACACCAAATTACGCCTGCTCACTCACCGTGAATGCTCCAGACAATGAGCGGCTTTTTTCACACATGGGCTCCATCAGACGTCACCACACTTGGTATTAGGGGGTTGGCAGTGAAAGGGTTTGATTCGGACCGGCTCGTCTGGGTAATGTCTAGATAAGTTCAGGGTTGGAGTGCATGTGTGATAGGGGTTCAAGTCATGGCGGTAACGACATCATTTAATAATTTCTTCACGTTCATGTAGAATCTCTTTGTGAGCCATGCTTTTTGTTTCATAAAGGGAGAATAGAAACTTTATGTTCTGCTCAGGGGCCTAACCAGAGTCATCTGACCCCCTTGTTTTTTTTGTGAGTTGTGAGTCAGGATAGCGTGTGCGTGCGTGCGTGTGTGTGTGCGTGCGTGTGCGAGGAGAGAGTGAGTGTTTGCAAACCGATTGCTATTGGCCCTAATAAGCGCTGTACCGTTGAACCATGTGGCTCAACAGCTTTTACAGGTCCCATAATGAGCAGCTATGGAAAACTCTGGACCTGTTTACACCAGTCAGAGAAAACATGGCTTGTCATATCTGGTTTTAGCTGAAATGTGGTAAAGCTGTGTTTTATTTGAGTTCTTAAAGACATCATTTTGTTTTGGTGTGTTCCCATCATTCTCCACATGTGGAAGGGTAAAGTTTGATTCAAAAACCACATTGGAATTGTTTACACCGTAAAAATTGAGAGTTTTGGCTCAACACAACCAACTCTTCACAACTAAATCACTGAAGGGATATTATAAATAAATAAAAAAGACTTTGATTTGATGGCGATATGAGGTCATATGGTGAAATGTACAAGCAAAGAGCTAAGAATGGTGACAGAGTGCTTCCTCCTTCATGGCGTTAACCACAGCTCTCTTTCTCTCCCCCTTTCAGACACACATTAAACAATATACAGAGCGATGACCTCAGAGCTAGTAATGTTGGAGAGACTCAGTCAGCTGGCAAGCCTCAGCGCTGTGGTCCTGCTCTCTCTAATGCTATTTTGTGTGTTTTTCTATGGTGGTGCTTCCTGTTTGGAGTCATTAGTCTTTAAGGAAGAGTTGAATACAAGTCCACCACCCCCCTTACCCAACTTAGTCCACTGCCTGCCTTCTGCCATACACTCAGCCAGATTACAGATGCCCTGAGATGTCCTAGTTTAGGTTTTCAAAATTCCAGGAACGTTAACTTTCCATGGTATTTAACAGGACTAAAATGGAAATCCAGGGGTTATCTGATTAGGCTGTATTTACCATGTCAGATGCAGATAGAAACTAACCTTTTTTCCATACCATGAGCAGGAATAGTCCAAATAAATCAATACAATCAATGTGAAATGTGCCATGTGATGAGTTAGTTAGCTCGCTAGCAATCTAACTAATGGGGAAAGCTAGCTTGAAAATTTTATCCGGCAATTTGGGCTTTGTGAAAAAATTTATAAAATAAATGTTTTTTTAAAAGAATGAATGGAAATGGATTAATTAAAACTCCTAAATTAGCATGCTCAATCAAACTACATTTCACATGGCAACAGCTGGCCAGCATAGACTAGCAGAAGGTTTTAAGAAGTGCATGGTTACAATTCAATTAATTGGGCATCATTTTAACCAAAACATGCCATAATACCTAGTCCACACTTTTTAAAATAAAAATGTGCAACCCTATCCCAGCCACGTGCCAGTGAATCAGAGTATAGGCTACACTCTCACTGACGAGAGACCCAGATAACTGAGCGACATACATGGCTGTCACACACAGCACCTGTCTACTCCTGTGTTGTCTTTGTCTCCTCCTCTGCACTTATTTACCCCATAGCAGGAGGCAGCCATAATTGGGGCTCTCTACTGTTTTACTCCTTTCACACAGTTGGAATCCTTCTGTATAATCTTTTTACCTTCTCTTGATCGACTTTTTTTATTTACTTGGTCTCTGTTCTCAAGGGTATTAGCTACATCAGTACAGTACAACAGTAGTTGGTAGTGGTGCCCTTTTTTGATTCAAAACGTGTCCTTACTTCTTACATGTATGGCAATTGGAAACTAAACAACACGCATGCATTGAAAACCATAATTCTTTTCTTAAGATTTCTTTTTTTTTTCTCACCTAAAGATAATTCTGTTTACACAATCTTGCATGAGGGATTCATTTCATCAACCAGTTTAAGTTGACATAAGTGTTTCACCGTATTGCCTTTACAATAAAACTTCACTGCCATCACTTGCTGACCCAGCTGCACTGAACATGGATATTGGACTCCCCATTGTACAGCAAGATTCAGAGCTGCCTTTCGCAATGAATACCAATAGTGGGTAGGCATTCAGCTGTGAATTACTATCCTGGCCCCCGGAGTAATCAGCCTAAATCAATGCTGTTGTGACAGGTTTGACTGTAAGTAGCCTTGCCTAGCTGCTATATGGGATTGGGCACCCAGTCCTCCCAGTCCAACAATGCTCTTGTATAATGCTGGAACACCAACCCTTCATCAGGACGTGTACACAAGTGCCCTGTTGCCCTCTACGAATATGCGCTTAATGCTTAATGCCACTAAAGTCGGAGTGAGCTGTATCCATACGCACACAGACATAAAAGCAGGTGTACACATTTAGTACAGCTTCTCCGTATTAAGGCTCAGTGGTAACGAGCTGTACGGACACAAAGTTACACCATCCAGACTTAGAGCTGGACTCGCTTAAACTGAGAGTAACAGCATGGGTCGTATTTCTGCTGCCAGGGTGCCACTGAGCCAGTGATGTCATTGCTGGTGTGTTCGTCACATCCTCCCGCCCCCGTGGCTCCTCTATAGCCAAGCAGCAGCCAGCTCTGCAGGAACAGGAAGAGCCATCTGGCCCAAGTGGTTTTATCCTGGTAGGGGTGGTGTCGTGGTTGGGACTATGTCTAATGTCACGTTATGAATGAAGCTTCGAACAATTTCGGTACAGCCCTATTGTCTTTATTTTCTGTCCGTCTTTGGCATGTTCAGGTTGTTTTCGGTTATGTATTTGTGCCTCTTCGTCATCTGTGGGTCTGAATGAAGTAGCTCCTGGTGTCCCTCATAGTGCGTCTTTCCTTTTTGCTCGAGTATGTGACATAAGCATATCAGTGCAAGTTCTGTGGGAAACCATAAACAAACAAAAAAAAACACAAGCGCTCATGCCTGGCAGAAGTGCTTTGAATATTTCCTTTGTCATGATGCTGCTTTTTTTTTTTTTTTTGATAAATGAGAAACCAAAATGAGGACTTCTTCTCACTTTCAGCAGTATTTAGACAGGAGTATGTCAGGGGATTGTGATTATTGTTATTCTCCAAGATTCATAAGGAGGGAAGACCTTGCACAGCGGATTTTGTTCCTCTCTGACTTTGTAGTAGATCAACATTCCCACTCCTCGCTTCACTGGTCTTCTTTTACTCATCCCATCTTCCACTGCCCTCCTCTTTTTCTCTCCTGTCCTCTGAGTCACGTCGCATAGGATGTAACACCTCAGCACTTAACACCTCCACCACCACTATCGGCTGAAAATATCTTGACAAAAAGCATATTGACAGAAATAAAGCTTGGTTGACTTACTATCAAAAACACAAGAATTAAATGGGGTGATGGTAAGATCTAACAGGTTTATTAGTATAGATTGCTGGACATTAAATACAAGCATTAGCTCTCAGTGCTGTTCATAGAGCACAACAGCAGCAGAATTCCTTTTTAAATGATTGAGGAAATAAAGAAACTAGTGCATGTTAGTCACTGATCTCCTACAACTGGTTAATGTTGATAATGACTGACTGTCTAGATTGACTCTGAAGAGGCTTGACTCCGTTTCAGCTTTTAAGGTAGGTTACCAGACTTCTTTGGTTGCCTCTTTGCAACCAAAGAAGTCTGTGTTATGCAAGCCAGCACTTAAATCAGGTTTCATACACCAGACCGACACTCAGCACTCGCACACCTCAACGGTTTCTGTGTCCCTTGACAATGTGATGTTGTGGTCTAGTAGTATAAGAGCAGTTTGTTGGAAGAATCTAAGACGATCTAAGACATGCTATGACATGTAATGCCTCTGCATTATCACCAATGCTGATTAGGCTAATCAAGAAAAAAATAATATCAACCAGTTAACATGGAACCACGATTGATCTAATGTGATTGCGAACTATTCCTTTTTAAAGCAATAGAATGATGGTTACACATGCAGAAACTCCCGGCCTCTGTTCACGGAGAGTACCTCAAGGGCTCATTGTGGAGGCGTTAAGCACATTGTTTATTAACAAGAGTGTGAGGTTCACTTCATTTGAGACTCATCACAACTATCCCCTTTCCTTTTTCTCCATTGTCTCATGGCTTTCAGGCCAACAACCGGCCTCAGTATTGATTGTGGCGATTCCGCTATCACCCCAGTATTGCTTCATCGTCACAACAAACCAGCTGATAGTCGGTCTGTCCTGTTCGAGGCTAGGTTTTTGCTTTTGATGTGGAAACGTGCTGTAATTGAATGCTGAAGTTAGGAATCGAGGAGTTGTAACTGCACGTTTAACAAGTCCTGACAAAAGAAGGCTCTCGATGATAAAGGCATGAGGTGCAATATTAATGAAAGGTGAGAAGCACAAAAGGAGAGAAGGTGAACAAGAGCAGTTTGATAGCCTTTTGTGGCAGATTAATCATTCAGTACAAGAATAAGGTGAGACTTTGGCCTTGCGCTTCTTTGTCCCAAGTGGTTCATTCCAGTCACCAACCACCTCGATCTGCCTGTGCCACAACTGACACACTTTTCTTGTGGCCCTCGGAGCTACGCTGCTCGGGTTTCTCAATTTGGACTCCCCTTTCCAGAAATTGGCATCGGCAGCACAGAAGAGGTCAAATGCCTGTGCATTCATGTTGGACAGGGTGGCTTTGGTTTCAGAAAGAGGCTGGCTTGTCCTACTGCCCTAGTATCCTATAGATGCCAGCAGTCAGCTTGCTGAAAATTATACCGCTATACAGTCGAGATTTAGTGTCAAATGTTGCCATTTAAAGGAGAGGGGAATTGGTCATGGAGACCCCGTCTATGCACTCAGTTGAATTAAGTGGACAAAAGAGTAAAAATTTGTCATTTTAGGAATATTATTTTGGAGGATGAAATGATCTTCTGTAACATTTTAATTCTTATAAAGAGAACTTGATATTGTTTTTGCCTTCACTACAACACCTTGACCAGTACTGCTGTACTCGCTCCACTCCACGTTACGTAACAGGTGCTAGTTTAGACAATGAGTTTGCAAAGAACCACTCTTGCCTGAATAACAGGGGCTTAGGGGGCCTAGCTACAGCATGTGTAAGTAAGGTCAAAAAGGGCACAACAAACCTTAGGTCACTGCGTCTGAAGATTTTTTTTTTTTCTCTGGCATAAGAGGAAAGATGAGAGGCAGATTAGGAAAGCGAGGTGTTGGGACCAATTCATGGGTCCTTTTTTAATCTCATGAAAGTTTACAGCTGGTATAATTGTTTTCAGCTTCACTCTTGACATTTACTCAGCCTAATGCATTCACACCTTGAAGCTGCCCAGTGCAACCATTTTTCCTCTTTTAGCCACCAAGCAACTTCTCTGAATAATGGGGGCTTTAAGTACCTTACTCAAGGACTTCAGTTGCTATGGTTGTTGAAGACGAAGAGAGCATATTGTACCTCGTTCTTAACCTGGAATGTCTCAGCAGGTTTTGGATTTTAAATGACACCTTTTGTGCTTGATAGCTGGCAGAGAGTATGCACGTTTTCATCTGATTTCAAATGCTAAACCAGCTTATTTTACCAATCTTTAACCAGCATGGTTAAATGGGTGCTTCTCTCCAAAATCAGCTGGCATAGTGTGCGTGGTTGCATTGAAATCCGGCAGAATCTTGGCACTTCTTCAACCATAGTTACCGTGAAAGGCTACCATTGTTGCTGGTGCTTTCATCATACAGATCTGACCTAATACTGTAGGAAAGCTGAACAGCACAAGTGATTTAAGGGGGATTTGTGTACATGACCTCAACAAAAGTTTACTTACTGACAGGACATGTCAACAACCAAGTGAAAGAAGTCCTAGTTGATGGACATAGGACATGTCTGCTCTCTTAAATCAGGTGTTAGGTCAGACTGAGCCTTAAAATGACCTTTTTCCGCATCAGCTGAGTTGAGTTTTGTCTGTGCATATGCCTCATAATGAGAAGTTTGTTTTTTTTTTCGTTTTTTTCTCTTCCTGAGGCTCAGAGCTTGTTTACCATGTGACTTCACTAGTTTGCAAGTTGCTCCGCTTCTAACAGCTCCCTTTATGGCTGACAATGCTGGGTGTGAGGGAGAGGGCAAGGTGGTGTGTCAGTCTGGGTCGAGTGTGCGTTTGTTTGTTCACATTGGGAGAAGAATAGCAGCTGAGTTCACGAAACAGAAGAAGGGCTCTCCTCAGCTGGAACTGTAGGCTACCAATACCTCACAGCCAATCAGGGCTTGTTGCTACGTATGCTGTGAATCTGCCCCTTTGTGTTGCAGAGTGGGAGAGAGGGACGCACACAGACACACACACACACACACACACACACACACACACACCATAGATTTGAAGTCCATAGATTTGAAGAAACATTTCAGTTATTCAAGTGGGAGGAAACTGGAAAAGTTTAGAGAGAGGCAGACTTTTCAACTACACCATATTATTAGAAGCCCTGACCATAACAACTTTGTGTTACTAAGTAGTGGTTGACAGACGAAGGCCAAAGTTTACTGGTGAGACGTGCTGTAATTTACAGAGAATTAAAAATTTCAGAGTCACCCAGTCTGTTAGCAGTAATTTAAAACAAATGAGTTTTTTTAATTTCAGCATTTCAAACTGAATCTGGATCAGCTCTTCCTTTCCAGTGATCTTTACCGTTCTTTAAAGTCTCTTGGCATAAACATGCAAGTTTCTTGGCAGACCTTCGCCAGCACTTCCAGTGGTTTTTAATGCTGTAACACAAGGCAGACAAAAACAGGAAAGGTGAGCTGGCAGTGACGTGTGATCCATGTTAGAAAACTCTAGGGAAACACAGCTGAGCCTGTTATTACAATTGCCACAACAAAAGATACTATAAGAGTGACATAAACACACTTGCGATAACACACATGCCTGCACACACGGGGCTCAACAGACACACTAACACAAAACATATGCTGTGTATACCGAGTGCCCGTGACGCACACACTCGCGGAGCACAACAGGAGCATTAATTGTCTTCAAACTCTTTCTTGTCAAGCTGCCGCTCACTGTCACATACAAAGGAGCATATTGGTGCAGCTCATCCCTACACACAGGCACTCTTCAATCACCGTGACGGGAATGTTTAACACAATGTCTCGGTTGCCTTGGTTACACCCCCCCCCCCTTCCCTGGTCAACAGTTGTGATCATTGATCACTGTTCTCCTGTAGTCCCAGGTCAGAGTCAGCCAGGACAGATCCACTTTCCTTTTCGGCAACACATTCTTTTTATATTGGGATTTTAAAAGGTTTAGGTTTTTTATTTTGAAAATAACCTACAATGTCTATAGCTACTGAAAATAACTTGGCCATAAAAAATCTAATATAATAATAAGTTTCTTATTTTTAGCTGGTGACCAAATTATCTCGACTGTACCTAATTAACATTTAATCGGTAGTCCAAAACCTGTGGGCATCACCTGCCTGTCTGGATGTTTTCGACATGGGGAGTTGAAGACACAATAAGCTTGAAGTCGTGACAACGCCATTTCAAGACAGCTGACTACATAAATAGACACCGTGAGACTTCTCCTTAGTCTGTTGTCAAAAAATGCTGACTGATTTATTTTCTCTGCCTTTCAACACTATTATGGGAACAGGAAAAGACGAGACGACAGCTGGGGTCAGCTTACCTCAGACTTGTCAGAATTTGCACTTAAATTGTAAACACCATGTCAGTCTGGACGATTGGCTGATAAAGCACTAGATTATTGCATGAAATCTGAAAAGCAAAAACATGATGCAGAAAAAAACCTCATCTAATTTTGGTAATCTGCAGGTACCACGTGACTTTATTTGAGTTCAGGGTGTTATGACTCAAGTACAACATGTTATGCTAACTAGCAAAATGCTAGACAGTACTTTTCCTAGACCGACATTTCCTAGCAGATGAAGTTATATCAATGAATACTATAGAGTTTGCTGATCTGTACCAGATTGTACTACATGCATACATGCATACATATGTACACGGAGTGCATGGATGCATACAGTACATACTGAGGGTAATACTGCTCGCTCTAATGTAGCCTCTCCTGTCTTGCATATTTCAGGACATGCTTGGAACTAGGCCTGTCACTATAACTAATTTTGTTGCACTATATATTGTCGCAGAAATCATTTTGATAAACAATTATTATTGTCATTATAAGACCTTTTTATGCCACTGATTTCACTGCCAAAACGATAAATAAAATGGACTCTCGGGCACTGTTGACAAAGATGCGCAAAACCCAAGTCTTTTAATGGTAAATGACATTTGTCACATGTACACAGCACAGTGAAATTTAGACTCTGCATTTCATCATAGTAGTATGAGCAGTGGGCAGCTATTATAGTATCAGCGCCTGGGGAGCAGTGTGGGGGTCCCGTGTCTTGCTCAAGGACATCACTGGTACCTCTCAACTCAAAGTACCAGTCCACACCTGTACTTGAACCGGCAACCCTCCGGTTCCCAAGCCAAGTCCCTATGGACTGAGCTCCTGCCACTTTTTTATTCTCAAGTCAGCAAAAACTGATCGAGGTCACGTCCATATGTTGTATACTTATCATTCCATTATTATTATGACAGGCCTGTGGAACCACACCCTTGTGAAGTGCTCATACAAAATGGAAAGTTGATTTGGACCCTATACTTTAAAAAAATAAATCTAAGCGAGTAGTTGTAGTCCTTCAGATGTATAGGAGGAAAAGGAGATGCAGTTTAGTTGGTCTTGCAGACCAGCTGGTCTCCAAATATAGTCAGACTGCAGAACTGGCCGTGGCATTGCAAACAATTCCCATGGTGGTGAAAAGCAGTGGCCAGAGCTGCTGACACTTCGAATCTGCCAACTGATTTGCTACCGGTGCATTTAAATACTTTAACCGGCCATGTGCTTTCATAGTCTTGGGATAGCTACATAGTGGACATCCGGCAGCCCTCAAAAGCTCAGCCAGGTGGATTTTTGGGGAGCTCCTTTTTGGGATTTTCAAATAATTCATGAGCTATTTGTGTTATGCTTTTGGAAGAGGGTGCTACTTTTAAAGGGTCAACTTAGCCTACTAACTAAAGTGCGTACAAATCAAAGGAGCAAAGTATGGCATATGCGTCAGCATTTAAACAATGGCTGTGAACTTTTCTGACAGTCTTGCAATTATTTTAATCGTTCCATAGTGTATGACTTCAGGCGTTCACCGCATTAGCCCTTTTTGACATGGGCAGACACCATCACAAAGTCATCAAATAATTGATTGTAAGAACCTACCCTTTGAAATCACAGAGAGAGAAAGAGAGAGAGAGGCAGAAAATGAGAGCTACCAAGTTGTGTCTATATTTACCTCACCGGGGGCTGCGGTAAAGAGATTTAGCATGGAAGAACTGTCGGTGTAATCTGCTATTCTGCCTCTGTGTATTCATTATAGAAGTGCAGCTGTGTGTATGTACATATGTGTGTGTGTGTGTTAGGCGGCACAATTTTTGATGAGGATCTCAAATTTCTCACTCGGATTGAGCGCGATTTTTGTCTTGTTGTTCTTAGGGTAACCATTTGAAAGGAAAAATATTGCCTTTATAATCTTCCTGACCCGAGGATAATTTGACAAGTATGATGACAGTGCATCAGCTTCACCATATGCTATTCTGCGGGTACTTTTTTAAAAAAAAATTTTGATTGTTACTCTGTTGGGCTCCAATTATGGTCAGTCAGTCAGTCAGTATACATGCCGCACATGTAAGTTCTTTTGACTTTTTGCATCCAGCAAAGTCCCACATTACAGAATAATAATACAGTCTGGTGTTAAATTTAGATTTTTTTTCTGCTCCTTCTACTAATGCACAGTTCGAGAGAAGTGACACCATCTTGTTATTTGTTAAGCAGCTTTGGGAGAAATTAGAAGTGCTTTGTTTGTTGCAGCTGAGATTCCTGCTAATGCAAATACGGCAGAATCGTTAAAGGTTTAAGCATTAGGGTATAAATTTAAATTTTTGTTTCAATATCACACACAATAACACACCCACTGTTGGTTGTACCATACATGCACTTCGGTCCATTTGCGTATGCATGATTCAAGGTCAGGACATTACTTTACAACGTCACAATTTTGCGATGTGCCAGTGCAGGAAAAAGCTTTGCCGGTGCTGTACCTGCTCAGAATGAGGAAATTTGCAGTCGGGAAGGTTGAACCTTCACTGTTCAGTACCGTTCAGAAGGAGCAGGAGATATATATCATTGTGTGTTAAGCCGACACACCTCGGCGAGCTCAGCAGACTGCTGCCACTGCTGCACTGAAGCTGCCTGGAAATGCCTTTAACACACAGCCTCCAGGCAGGCTGGTTATCTAGAGTCTGCAGATCCAAAAAAATAAAACATTAAAATATCTTTAGAAAAATATCAACTTAAGCATTTTAAGTCTCCAATCTTAAAAATCCTCTGATGTCTTTGCTGTGCTGTTTTTAATCAACAAATTGGTCCAGTTATGCAGACCTTTTTGTTCTCTTTTAGTTTTATTATTGATTCATCTAGAGAAAATGGACTCGGCCCCTCTGGAGCAGTTAGGGGCTTTAGTGTCTTGCTCAGGGGAATCTCAACAGTAGCTGTGCACAGTTATTCATTTACTTTCACAGCCAGTCTCGTCATTTGAACTGGAACAAAGCAGTTACAAGTGTACCACTAGCCATTCTTTAAATTGTTTATTTTAAACTACAGATACGTGGTGTTTGAAGACCCTCTGGTTGGTCATCTATCCCTATAAACTCGGCTCGTTCATGTCTCTCAGTCTGTCTTGTTATTTTCCTGTCTGCATTAGTCCAGCTCATGAGCAGGTTTTAATTCAACGATAAATGTTAAATAAGAAAACCCCCACAGCCAAGTCACGATTTGTTCAGTTTTGCAGTACAAGAGTTCAAAGGTTGCTTTAGACTTTCTGTAATAAATGTGTCCTTTCACAGTCTGCTAGACCGGTCATTTATGTCTTGGTATTCCAAGTTTTGGTTTTCATCTTTAAGAGCTGTCACAAAAGACCAGTAACAACTTGCCTTTTTGTAGCACACAATTTATCTTGCGAATGTGTTTTTAACATTCAGAAAGATTAGTTTGTACATAAACTCCACTGATGCAAATGCCACATAATTCATGTATTTATTTATTTTTCTGCAAGGTTTCAAACATTTGCATGTAATTGACTTGACGGACAGCAAACTGCAAACATCGTTAATATAACTTTTCGAGTACGGTAACCTTGTGCTTTTCCTATTTGCCCTTTTCAGACTACTCATCTGTCTTTTCCAATAACCTTCTGTGTCTCTTCCTTCTGAAATATGTCTTGTCGTGTCTCTCCCTGGTTGCTGCCCTGCAGTATATTATCTCATATTGTCTGTGTGTAACACTCAGCCTTTGATAACCAGTATCCCAGCCATAGGTGAGCTCATCAGTGTTGTATTCCCGCTGAGACTTTGATCAGTGACTCTTTATTTCCCCCTCATCTGCCACGTGCTTTTGTCTCAGGTCGTCCACACTGGCGCATCATTAATTGAGGAAAGACAAGCGAGCCTCTAGCTGTGCTCTCAGCTTCATTTGAATGAAACATGGTCACAAACAAATGACTATACATAGTGAACCGCACTGGCTGAACAGAGGAGCGTGGGAGTGTTTTTTTTTTTTTGCTATATGGGTACTTACGCAGAATTCAAATTAGCTGTGAGTATATGTGTGTGAATGTCTGAGTGTGTGTGTGTGTGTGTTTTGTGTGTGCAGAGAGCAGAGCAGCATTGGCTATAGAAACAGGGCCAACCATGCAGTGATTTTCGTGGCCATTAGAGATAGAATGATATTGGATTTTATAGTGGAACGCAATAAAATAAATAACAAAACAACCACTCACAATAGGTTGATCGTGGTGAATTTCTATTATAGAGATAATCGTGAATATCTTCACATGAGTGACTTGAAAAAGCTGTCCAGCTCCATATCGCGGTAGAGAGAAATAGAACCTGATTTAATAAATACGTATTGTAAGAAAGAGACAGCCCTGCATGTTGCTATTTACATTTTTTTTTTTTTTTTTTATTGAGGGAGCTTATAGTTTACGATCACCTTATTTTAAATTGTTGGATGTTTGTTTTGTTTTTTTACTAAAAAAAGATGTTCACTAATATATAATATGTGTCCTATAGTGATGCAATAAAAATATGTATTTGTTAATTAAAAAAATGTAAGGTAACGTGATTCCACTGTGTTTTTAGTGCCATTTTACCAGTTTTCAGCATATTCTGATGAATACCGAGATAATATCGTGAACCGTAATCATTTTGTTCAAGTTAAACGTGACATGACACTTTCTTATCAGCTCATGCCTAGAGGCCGCAGTGCAGAGATTAATGGGTAGGCTTATATGAGTGTGTGCGTGTCTGTCTTCCACTTTTTGTCTCTCTTCTCCTTCTGTCCATCTTCCCATCTGTCTCTCTGTTAAAACCTACATTACTGCGTACAGACAAAATTGAATCCAGCAGCATGTATTCAAATCACAAGCTCCAGAATCATAATCCCGGTCATACGCACTTCGACCAGGCACTGACATGTTTGACTTGTTCATATGCCTCCCTGACAGATCTTAGATAATGATGAATCACTCCAAAGTGTGCGTCAGCGTGTACCACAGTGTGTTTACTCTGAACACTGTTTGCTACCGAGGCTGACCGCGCCACTCTGGTCCTGTAGGCCTTTTTCCATCCCACATGACTCTACGCTGATCTATTGGCCTGAGGACACAGAGACAGCTGAGAGGTGTGTGTGTATGTGTGTGTGTGTGTGTGTGTGTGTGGGTATACAGGCCCAACCAGCTGATCTGTAGGCGGGACTCCAGCTGCACTTGGTGGCAGGCGGTCACAGGTCTAATAATAAGACGGCTGACTCTAAATCCAACCTGTTACATAATTCACATCACACATTATCGGGAGACGGAGGAGAGGTCACACGCACATACAAAAGAGACAGATCAGTGTTTCATTGTGTTTTATGTACTTGGGTTTGAGTCTGTAAAGTGCAGCATGTATCGGCAAAGCCTCTTATTTAAACAGTGGCGATAAACCTGATTATTTTTTCCTGATTGAAATGTTTTTTTTTCCTGTTTGCATTTCTCAAGCAGTGCTTGTTGTTGCTATGGTACTTCTCTAGCTGAATGCATGGGGACCAGTGGAGTTTACACATACATCGGTTTGAGACTAAATTGCATCATGTACACACCGTGCAGATAGAGAAGGCTTCTAAAGAAATTGGAGACAAAGAAGAAATGCATATGCAGATGCACGTTAATTCAAACGGTTCAAGATTGATGAGAGACAGATTTCACATTTTAAGGAGATGTAGAGGCAGGAATGAATTGGTCACAGTCCAGTGGGAAAGGGAGAAGGAGGAGGAGGAGGAGGGGAAGCGAAAGGCAGGATTGAACATTGATCCCCCGCTTGTGAGGTTTAATGATTGGTAAACAACCCGGATTGTTACATAAATTCCCAAATTATATTAACTGTTTATACCAAAAATGGGATTAAAAACATTTCAGAAGGAGGTGATTTGACTGTAAAGATATCGGCATGAAGCTGAAACAGCAACTCTTCTCTGCTCTCTACTTTTTACAATTTTTTATGGAAAGGTTTCCTACTTCTCTGCCTTTTTATGTGTTGTCCTGCAACCTCCCAGCTTCCATTTAGTGTGTGTGTGTGTGTGTGTGTGTGTGTGTGTGTGTGTGTGTGTGTGTGTGTGTGTGTGTGTGTGTGTGTGTGTGTGTGTGTGTGTGTGTGTCTGTCTAGGCTATATAGGAATGTTCTATTTAGTCACGACGCCCTAAAGAATGACGGCTCTCATCTATGAGCTGGGCCCCTTAACCAAAGCCATCACTAGTCCTTTGTCCTGCACTGCACGTGTGTGTTTATGTGTGTGTGTAGGGGGGTAGTCTATATGCCGCACACCACTTCGCAGCTACTGTATGCTTCTTCACCTCCTTCATGGAGCATCACCTTGAGCCCAAATCCCCTGAGAGGACCAGGAACTGGGAATATACCTGAGCTGCAGCCCACTGCTGTATATCCAGTACATTCAAGCCAAACATCATGTAAAGGAGATGGACTCTGTGACCTTGAATCTTGACCTTTGTCATATATTTTACTCCCTCTGGTCTGTCTCTCGCTCCCTTTTCCTCTCTCACTGTTGGTCTCTTTCTCCCTTTGTTCAAGCCTTTCCGATTCCAGCACATAAAGAAAAGGACCTGAATATAGCCTCCATCTCTTTCACCCTGTGCTTATTCAGCCTACAGCTGGCTAACAGACCCCTCCCTCACCTCACCTCCCCTCTCTCTCCTCATGTTTTGTGTTGGACTGTGCCTCTCTCCACGAGCAGCAGCAGCTCAAAGGCATGTAGGAGGAGTTCCCTGAGAGGAATGTGCGTGACTTGCTGGCTAACTGCGATATGTACACACACACTCGCACATACAGCAGCAGCTTGTAGCTCACACTTCTGCAGAGCCAGCTGAGAGGGACTCTGTTCTAGCCAGCCTTCCTCTGCCAGGAGGAGGACAGGGAGAGTGTGTGTAGGTGTGTTTGTACCTCTGGCCTTACAAGGACCTGGCATCCTCGAGATGATTACAACGCAATAATTATCCACATAATTGCGACCTTATATTTGTTTGACTCCAATTCAAATGAAGGCAACAGGATGGTTTGAGATTGTAAGGCAGGCAGCTCCTGCACTAGTGTTATTGCTTGTGTGCTGTAAAGAAAGAAAGAACGCTGTGATTCTCAGAGCTGCAGTGTATCAGCTGACCTCCTGCGGGATTCTGGGATTCTTTCTCTGGAGGAGCACAGGAGATAGAGCGCTAAGACGGGCTCTTCAACCTTCTGCTAAAAATACCCCTACTTTAGATCTAAGCTTCAATTACAACACAAACAGAGCAGAGTTTTGCAACTTTTTGTGGTAGGAGACAAACCGACGAGCCACAGCTACAATTAAGTAGCATTTGACTGGTGACCTAATATACAACAGTCTCCATCTTGCCCATGTAGAAACTGACATAAATTGGTAATTATAATTGTTGTGAATAATAGTGCACAGCGGAGTGGCTCAGCACGGGCTATGATTTGAATGCGACAGCCGGCTGAGTGTTCCTCGTTAGTCGTCTTTCTGCTTCCACATAATAGATCATTTGGTCTTGCTGTTGATTCAGAGGGGAATAGCCTTTTTTCCTGAATGGTGAAAGGTTTATTCAGCTCTTTGTCCTGCCCGGTCCTGGCCACCGTGCCGGCCCCGCCCAACACCACCCTGGAAAAATTGATGGAGCACCGGGTGGAGCAGCATGACTCTACTATTTCTGTTTCTTGACTGTCCTCATGTTTTGGTTGAGGTTTTGTTTGCAAATGTTTTGTTAATGAGTGTGATTTGACGTCACTGTTGGTATTGTCCATACCTGTATGTGTATGTGTGTACTGTATAAGAGAGCGAGCCCTCTGCTCAGCTGACACGAGATGTCTAAATATATTCCTCTGAAGTGGCCAGACTGGAAAAGTTGTATCATCCACTGCCTTCCCCCACACCCCTTCTTTAAACAAGTCTATCCAGCCAAAGTTAAATAGCCATATCTACTTAGGTAAAAACAAACAAAAAAAACATTCAGGCATTCATGTGCTTATCATGTCAATACAGGTGGCTTTCTGGTTGTATTTGTATTGCCCCCAGCATCTGTCACAGCATATCAATCAATCAAACTTTATTTATATAGCATCTTTTGAACAAATGAAATGCACTTTTTTTTTTTTGCTTTACAAACAGTTGATTAAAAAAAATAAGATGCTAAAAGCACAATGTTAACAAGATAAAATAGAATAATAATAACCAACTGTAAAATAAAGATAAGTAAATAATAAAAAAAAAAAAGAAACATAATTATAAAACACTACATTAAAATCCAGACTAAAAAGGTGGGTTTTCAGTTTACATGGAAAAATATAAATATTTTCTGTTCCTCTCAGATCCTGTGGAAGGCTGTTTACAGCGACTTTGAGCATAATGGCTTGAAGAAGCATTGCCAAATGTTTATGTTCGGCTTTGTGGTACAGCTAAAAGAGACGTACCGGAGGATCAGAGGGGCCTCCCTGGTTCATAAACCATAAGCATGTCTGAGAGGTAGTCCGGTACATGGCCATGTAGCGCCTTTTTATAAACCAGTAAAAGAAGTATAAAGTCGAAAGGAAAACGGGTAGCTAGTGTTACCTTTACCAGCATAGACAAATAAGTAGTTTGCTGCTCTCCTCCAAAATACCCAGTTTTTCTGTTTCTGTAGAGGTAAAGGGATTTGAAAAGAAATGTTGACCCTTCGTTTCTCTGCCTTGCCTAGATGCAACGGAGGAGTTTTTCGAGTACGACGCGGAGGAGTTCCTGGTGTTCCTGACCTTGCTCATCACAGAAGGAAGGACGCCAGAATATTCCGTGAAGGGCAGAAACGAGGGGCTGCACTGTCCGCCAGCCCAGTCGGCAATGCCACCGCTTCACAAGCACGAATGCAGCGACAAACTGCCCCAGGTAGTACACGCGTATATGTACACAGCCTCTCATGTCTTTTCCTAGTGTGTGAACAGAAGTCTTCTCATTTCATTGGGACGCACATCTACATATTGTTTGTTGTGGTTAAAATACTGTTGATGATTGTACATGTTCTGGAATTGTACCAACAAAGCTGCAACTCGGCACCCGACCGTCGAAAATAAAAATGTATTAAAAAACCATACAGTCCAACGCCACCAAAAACTACAGCGTCTGAAATGACCATGAAGTTGGATCAAGGCCTCTTTTTAAAAGGCTTTATATACTTCATAAATGGTGTGATTTATAGCCAGGCTTTTGTATTAGACTGCATTAGTTTTAATTGGGTGCAGCGGCTCGGTGTGTGTTTCTGTGTCACTGCAACAGCTATACAAAATAGCACACAGTAAACCTCCGATGTGGAAAGATTTTTAATAATGCCATCTGAGATGTGACCTAAATAAAATCTCTGAGAATTTAAGCTGTGAGCGAGGCTCTTGGTGGGTCCCATCTGCTTTGGCCCTAAATGTCAAGGTTCTGGTGTTGACATTCACTAATGAACATTAACCCTCCACCTTTGTCTGTGTGTGTGTGTGTGTGTCCAGTGTCGGCAGGCAAGGCGGACCCGTTCAGAGGTGATCCTTCTTTGGAGGAACAGCATACCCATCATGATCGAGGTCATGCTCCTGCCAGACTGTTGCTATGGTGACGAGTGCCCCCCGAGTGACCCCATCAGTGACCCGGTCATCAAACAAGATGCTCTGCTGCTGGAAAGATGGACTCTGCAGCCAGTTCAAAGACAGTAAGGCACGCGCACACACACACACACGCACACACACATGATGTTATTATTTAAATATGGTGCAATGCTGGAAAACAGATGTTTTACAGCTATATTGACACAAAGGAGACTATGCTCACGAACATGTAGTTTAACATTCTGCAGTTTATACAAGAGAAATACGGTACATTGTATTTCCAAGGTTGCTGCCTCCTCCCATCATCCATCGCTGTCCTTGGTTATGTTTACCGTTTCCACAGGTAACACTTTCACATACCCTGCTTACCTTGTCATGACTTAAATAATAAACTTAAAGTACAACAAATGAAGGTAGAAAAATACCTAAATTGTGAAATAAATTGAACTGAAATGCAAAGAAAATGATAGGTGTCACATCATTTTAGATAAATTATTATTATATACTACTATGTACTACTATTGCTGTGGATTTTGTACAATACCACACCTATGTTTAAATGGCTGTGTCCAGAGAAACCTTCACAATTGCTGTGAAATCTTTTTTTGTATGTTCAATACATTGATAATAAAGTCACTGCCGGTTTTAGTGTTTCCAAAATGTACAATTTGTCATTGTAATTGAGCTTTATCTTCCCCTGAATACAAAACATGCAAAGGTGAAGGCTAAAAAAGGTACACAATGCAAAAAAAGTCTATATAATATGAATTCAAATAATAATAAAAGAAAAAAAACTGATAATTGGCTTGGCACTCAGAAGGTTAATTGTGTCTTACAAATTGGCCCATTTTCCTACTGAGGTGTAGGAACAGGAAACGCTGTGTTTGGAAGAAAAAGAAATCCACATGCACACATCCTTGAAGTGTTTTCTCATTAACCTGACATACTGGCACATTTCCACCTCTTTTTATCCGTGTTTTTAATAGAAGCGGTGATCGTTTCATTGAGGAGAAGACCCTGCTGTTGGCTGTTCGCTCCTACGTCTTCTTCTCCCAGCTCAGCGCCTGGCTCAGCGCCTCCCATGGCATCGTCCCGAGAAACATCCTGTACAGGTCAGACATTACACTCGCTGAAGACTGTGGCACTGGTGGACTGAAGAAAACTGAAACTCAATCTCTGGAGGCTCTGGCAATTCCTGGATCTTTTTTAAAATGTAACCGTTAACAATGGCGTGCTAATTTAATTTCCCTCTCACTGTCTCTGTCAAACAGGATCAGTGCTGCTGATGAGGATTTGGTGTGGAAGTTCTCCCAGCCGCCTTCAGAACACATTTTCCCTGTCCCCAATGTGTCCCAGAGTGTTGCACTGCAGGTCCGCGTCCAGTCGCTCCCCCGCCAACCCACCTACCCCACCCTGGCCTGCAGCATCCATACCGGCCTGCCTCCGCTTTACAGCAAGACCCCGAGCCTCAACCCGAACTTCAACGGCCATGGTGGCCTGCCCACCCACAAAAAGAGCCAGGACCCCAGCAAAGACAACTTCCATCACAACTCTAACATGTTCAGCAAGAGCTCTAACTCCTTGTCTGGCCTTCTCCTCAATGGATTACCCATTCCTAATCTCCCCATCAACAACATCCCCATTAATAGCCTTCCCCACACTGCTGTTCCCCTTCCTTACAGCAAGAAGAGCCAGGAGCCCGGTGGGGACCACATGTATCAGAATGGAGAGCTTCCGCAGGTCAACATTCCCCAACGTCAGGGCTCCCCTCTGTTCCACAGGTCCTCTCACTCCCCCACGCCCCCTCGCTCCCACTCCCCTTCTCCACTTCCCACGAGTAAAGCAGGGAAGTGGCTGTACTCTGCTCTCAATGGTTCATCTGACCCCACACAAGTAGAGGACTTTGGGTCTGGCACCAACAGCAGTGATAGGTCAAAGGGGCCCATCCCTGAGCCACTAAGAGCTTTTAAGAATTTCTCTTTGGCTGAGCCAACCCGTTGCCCCTCCCCAAGGCCTGCAACTGAGACAAACCCCCTGATTGGCTCCCTGCTGCAGGAGAGACAAGAAGTTATTGCCCGCATCGCACAGAGGCTCAACTTCTGCGACCCCACAGCCCCGCCACTCCCTCCCGGCCTTTTTGCTTCTGAAAACCCTCCCAAAGCCATGTGGGGCAGTAACCATGACGACATAACTGCCGGTAAGACCAAAGAGCCTGAGGCACCGCCCTATGAGTTTGTGGGACGTGTGTGGCCTAGCCCCTTCAACACACCCACGACTGACCCTTCTTCTTTCAGCAAACGAGAGAGCTCCTCCCCTAAACCTGCAGCATGCAGGAAGCTGAAAATGACTGAGACAAGAGACGTGGAGGAGGAGAGGAATGGAGAGAAGGAGAAAGAGAAAGACAGGGACAAAGACAGCTCCCTGATCGCCCAGGCAGTACAAGACATAACTAGACTCATCCAGGAGAGACTGTCGGTCCCCTCTCTGTCCCCGAGGCACAGCAGGAGCGGCAGTCATCTGCACCACACGCACACAACAACAGTCACACACACGGTCCGCACATACTCGCACACCACACACGTCCCACAAGCCCAACACACTGCCACCAACGGCTACACTAACGGCCACATACCCAGCCATGAACCTCACAGAGGCAGCAGTCGCACCGCTGTCACACACGCGCCCGTTTGCACAGACAAGCCCCGGGTCGATCCGGGGACCGAATGCCATTCTCCCCGGGCCCAAAATGGTGCTCACTTTACACTTGAAGAACCCTTATTCAAAGGCCAGTCCCACACCCAGGCTGGTCGACGTTTACGAACTCCCCCGCGCGAAAAGCTCAGAGTCAGGACTCCCAGCAGCCATGAAACCCCCTCTGCCTCCCCTGTCCTTGAGAACAGCCCAAGGAATGCCCAGATCTTTAGTTGGACTTGCAATGATGCCAGTCCAGCAATGAACTGTAACATAAGCCACAACCACAGCAAGCCTCAGCCTCCGCTTCAGTCCCAGATGCAGTTCTGTGCTCCAGCCCAGGCTTCTGCCCTGCAGGATGAGAACCAGGCACCCTCGAAGTCCGGATGCTCCAACACCTCCAGTCCAGGCATGACTCCCCCTTCCACTGTCCTGGTAAGGGGCTCCTAATTTTAACAGGCATTGTTTGTCCATACGATTTTGGGTGATGGCCCATTTACTTATCTGCAATTATTCTATGTGTCATGCCTATCCCTGTTTTTTTTTTATTTTTTTTTTTTTATATCCCTTGCCAAATTACATGCAAACTCTCTTAATCTCTCTCCATCTCTGTGCTCTAGCGATCTCACAGCCCCTCCCCGCTGCGCCCCTGCAACACGTGGAAGAAACAGAATCGCCACTCGTTAGACGCCACAGCAACCAAGGCCTTCCATCCCTGTACTGGCCTGCCTCTGCTCTCCAGCCCTGTAAGAAACACACACATCTTCACAGTCTTTGTCGGTTTTTGCTTTGTGCATTTGTTAAGGCGAGACACTACAGGCAAAATCTTTGTTTTTTCATGCACTGGTCAATTTTGAGAGTTTGCGCTTTTTTGTAATATGTCTTCTTTTCAGATTATTTTAATTTACCAAAAGTTAGCATTAAAAGTTTAAAAATGGCATTCTAGAAAACTTGTAATACAAAACACTATTGTCTTAATGTAGGTAATCAACTGGGGAAGTTAAATGGTGATATCTATTATAAATAAAGAAAATCCCCTATATTCACCTGTAGTGTCTTGAAAAATGTTTGGACTTTTTTTTCCTCATACTCTGATCCAGAAATTCAGTAACACTTACATACACCAAACTTTCCTGTTTAAGTTATCTCTATATTCTGAAGGTTTTTACAATGGGGTTTGTTCACATATCCTTCATAGCCAGATTTATATGACATTTTATTCCTAAAAACATGGCAACATTTATTATTTTATTTTTTTTAAAGTATTTTCTGATTTATTGATTGATACAAAGAGATGTCCAAAATTCCCTTTGCACTCTTAATATGTCAAGAATTCTGAACCTGGCTTTAAATGCCTCAATTGCATATTAAAACATCCAATAAAAAAATAAAAATCAAACTTGCAATACAAAAAAATATTTCCTTAATGCAAGTAATGAACTGGGGACGTTTCATGGTTACTAGTAGTTAAAATGTTTACCCTATTCGCGTGCAGTGTCTCTCCTTTTTAGATACCACTTTCTACATGCAGGCTCACAGTCACGAACACTTACTGACTCAGTCATCGTCAGTATCCATGCAGTTGTGTTTGTTTTTTACGCCACACTCACCACTCACTACCCTTTTATTTGTAGCCATCTGAAGAATTACTCACAGTATTTTCATTAGAAGTGAGCCTCTGAATGTTTGTCCTAAAGAGACTTTGAAATGTCTGGCAGCTGTTTTTTATTGCTGCTGCTCGGCCAAGGTTAATGTACACTCAGAAACACGCACACACACGCACGCATACACACACAGAGGCAGGTGAGGCACATGACTCATCTGTGCCTCATCAACCACAGTAAGTAGTTTTTGTCAGATTACCACACATCTCATCATTCCAGTTTCCTGCCTTCTGATTGGTCTCTCTCACACATGTAAACACTAAAATGTACACAAAGACACTCATGGGAACCCTGAGTCTCACTAACACACAAGCTCACTTATTTTCACATACACATCATGATGTGCGTTGCACACAATATAGTCATATGTTAATATTTTGAAATCAGTTTATCTGTATGATGCCTTTTGAATCTTTTTACTAAAAGATGAAACTTGCTGTGTATTTTTTTTGAAAATATATAGTTTTAATGAGAGACTTAAATGTATTTTTTCCTGTAAATTTCTCTCCTGTGGTCCTAAAATTTAAATTTAAGAGCCCTAGGTTTTCAATATCGAAGATATCATGTCTTGAACGCTCTAACCATCATGTCCTGTGTGTCCGCTGCAGGTTCCTCAGAGGAAAAATCAAACAGGCTACTTTGACCTGGACACCTCTCTGGCTGGCTGTAAGGGTTTGCCTTGGGCCTCTGGGAAAAGGTACACATTTTCTCACCTGGGATCTTTGTTGCTATAGTTGCCACACATTGTCCATGAGGATAAGGTCAGGATACTTTCACAGGTTTAATGCAGTGTTAGTAATAGTGAGAGGACAAGCAAGTTTGTTGTTATTGTTCAACAGTTACCTCCCACATCATCTGTTTATTATAGTACCATCTGGATCAAGTTACTCATACTTTAAAGCATCATAACTTTAAAACTTGCTTTTCTCACTACGCAACATTTCAGCTGTAACGATGTGTACGTGCCAGCAAGGCAAACTCTGGTTCTGATCTTTCTTATTGTGTTTAATTATTGTGAATGTTTTTAATTGAATTTGCCACCAATATTAATCAAGCTATCCAAAGTCCTATGACCAGTGTATAAGGGATCTATATTAGAGGGGAGGTCTGCGCCAGCTTTAAACCCGAACACTAGCCTTGAATCAGCCACAGGTTTTTCGAGTGTGTGTGTGTGTGTGTGTGTGTGTGTGTGTGTGTGTG
>CALSBV010012174.1:5154764-5168350 GCA_943590825.1 Bovichtus diacanthus | reverse complement strand
TAACAACATGACGTTAGCGGTGACTTTGCCTGCTGTTTTGGCTGCTAATAAGTCAAATGTGTCAGACGGTTGGTGTGAATGTCAGAGGTGCCGATAGCTAATGCTAGCAGCTCGCCAAGCTAACTCTCCTGACAGTCACACACTGGGACAAGGGTCGCTCAGCTGCTAACGTTAGTTTAGCTAGCCCCGTCTGAGTGCTGTACTCTGGCTTGAAGCCTTGTAGCAGTAACGTTATCTTCTATTCCACTTTAGCTTCCGCGTTTGTTGTTTTTGTGGCGTCCAGCTAGCTTGCTTCTGCCCAGCTGTTGACGAACAACAAACTGACGGTTATTTTTGCACCACATTTATCGCTTAATCCAAACCCGTGGTCCAACCCACTCAGCCCGGCCAGCTCTACAGGGAGAAGGCTGTCGAGAATACACTTACACACATTTACTATTATCTTGATTTTGATTTGGACAGCAGATCCTAATCAAACGCGGTGACGTTAACGGTTATTTGAACCTGTCACGATAAACACTATCCGAGGCCGTTAAATATTGTCTGTGCTGTGCCAACATAGTTTTATCCGGCTTTGTTAGAAATAAGCAGCTGACCGCTTTTGTATAGGTATTATTCAGACATGTTTTAGTAATCGTTTATATACGTTGGTAGTCAAAGACCTAACACGAAGAGTCAGATCTCTATACCGCAGTGACATCAGCTGACATGTTTCAGTTGGAGCCTGGAGGCACCTGGTAAATGTACTCTTTTGTTGTGCTGCATGTGTATTGCAAAGCGTTTCCAGCTTTATTTCAATGCCTAATGCTTCTGCTTGTTTTCAGGATGTTCAGGACAAGATGATCAGCCCTGAGAAGTCAGAGGAGGCTAAACTAAAGTCCAGATACCCAAATTTAGGAAATAAACCCGGGGGCTCTGACCTGCTCCGCAAACGCCTCCAGAAGGGGGTGAGTTATCTCTTGTGTTTGTCTGCAACTTGTACAGTCTCTAAACCCACTGTTATTTTGTGTTAGTAACCTTGCATTCAACACCTTGTTGCCATTTTATATTGTACTTAAACTAATGCGTTTTCAACCACACCACAAACTGCATTCTCCAAAATGACTGCAAAATTGAATCAACTCCTACAAAGTTTCATCAAAGCCTGATGAAGGCAAGATTAATTGCAGGGATGTTTGACTAGACTGTGTTAGTTTTAGCTGGTTCTGGTTGTGTGGCTCATATAAACTGGCAACGGAGACTATAATAATCCATATTTTTTCATACAAAAATAATCCCTCTCAATCATCACTGACCCACTCAAGGTTTGTGGCAGTGTCTGTATCTGCAGATACTCTGCCCTCTTTTTCAATTTGCTGTGCTTGGGATGTTTCCGGGCACAAACCTCTATAAAACTGTAGCCACCGAGTGTCAGATTGGCTTTTGCTCTCGTTACCATCAAATTAAAATAAGAGAGCAAGTGTTAAACAATGGATTTAAGATTAGTACTGGCATTATTCATAAAAAAATCGGCCAACCTGTTATACGTTGCATACTGCAGATACAATTATTTCTCCTTGCAATGTAATTAATCTGTTCATTTTTCATAGATCGCATCTTAATTTAAATCTTTTGTCTTATTACAGCAAAAGTACTTTGACTCTGGCGACTACAACATGGCTAAAGCCAAGATAAAGAACAAGCAGTTGCCAACAGCTGCGCCAGAGAAGACCGAGATCACAGGGGATCACATCCCCACCCCCCAGGACCTGCCCCAGAGGAAACCTTCCCTAGTGGCCAGTAAACTGGCAGGCTGATGGACACACAGCCCTGACAGCCCCCTGCAGCACCTCCCCAGCCCTAACCCTCTCCGCTCATGTCTCAGAGCTGTAACATTACCTCTCCCACCCCACACGGTACCTGTCCCCTGTCCCTGCCCCTGTCCCCACCCAACTGGAACCCACACCCAGCACCCAACGAACTGGCTAGCTGAAATCCAGTTTATTTTTGTTTTCACCCCACCTGGCTCGGCCTCCTATCCTTGTGGTTTTCCCCTCGCTACTCCTCCAAACTGACTGCCCTTCTGTCATTGTCTTTCCATGTTCGTTTTCATTTTCTCTTTACTTCAATGTAAGATGCACTGAAAAACGGGACATCCAAGTTTAAGTGTGATGAGTGTGACGCCTCTGGACGACTGATACCAGTGTTTACAGGCTGAAGAGAGGGTCGAGCCGAGGGAGTGGCCCCTTGTATGGTTCAAGGGCCTTAGCATGGTCATCAGGATCCCGCAGCTTGGAAGTGTGTGCATATATATGTGTGCACATATACATATATATATATATATATATATATATATATACATATACATATGTGTGTGTGTGTGTGTGTGTGTATATATATTTCCTTTTTTTTTGGCACAGAGGCAGATGTCAGCCTTTTAAGAATGTTTTGCATCAGATTTGTATCATTCACAAATGATGCTGGCAATATGCTTGTGATTCACTGAATATAGTAATCCAGAGGCCAAGCTCAGTTTTGTTAACACTTTGATTGTGAACATTGAGGGGGGGGGGCTGTATTAAAGGACCATACAGCAAAGGCCAGAGTGTGATATGGAACTGCAGGGCTCCCAAGGCGAACCTCACAAGCTCTGTTTTTATTCATTAAGGTGCACTGAACACACACATACATTTACCCCGATGCTGAAAAGCTCAGATGCAGCGTATAAGCACTGGGTGACATGTAGATAATGCATTCAAGACATCTTGAAACTTTGAAGGCTTTAAAAGAGGAGTAGATGTTGCGATTTGCAGTTCGAGCTGCAATGTTGAGTGTTTGCAGTGTATTTGTGATGTGCCATCCGTTTCAGCCTCAGATGATGACGGTCTTCTCCTCACGTCAAAGTTTCTGTTTATAAGTTCATGAATGGAACATCACCATGCTAGAAGACAAGTATATGGGACCTAAAAGCTACACATCTGTCAGTAGGGACCGGTTTTTGGGTCCTGTATGCTGTGCGAGCAGACTCAATTTATGATAATAATAAAAAAATGTACTGGGAGCAGCTCACGGCACCGGGAACAAATACTGTTATAAATAGTGTTCAGACGGGGGGGGGGGGGACTTCTATACTCTTAACTTGAAGTAGTTTTATCTTTAAAAATGTCCTTAGCCCTGTATTGTGCTTTTCCAGGGTCCTTACTGACTGGATAAAGTTTACCTGCGATGTGGTAAATCAAAGCTAACATCCGTCTGAGCTGTGCATGTATATGGCTGCCCTGCTGTCACTTTGTGCCATTTTGTTTTGTAAATAAAATAGTTTTGCACAAATGTTTCATTTCTGGGTGTGTGTGTTTTATGTTGACTTTTTGATGTCTACAATTTATTGTATGTTTAAGGTGCTTTAAATTGTCTAATCAATAAGTACATTCGACCAAGAAACCGTTTTTATATCTATTTATCTTTATATGTATACAATCTCTCAATAGGCTTACCGAAAGTTATTTGGATGAGGAAAACAGTGCCTGTTAAGTCTTCTGTCTTTTCCCCATGTTCTGAAAACCTTGAGGACCAGCTTTCTCTTACAGTTTGTCAACGACAATACTGCAAATGTGTTCATTCTTTATTCTGTTATATACCATTGATCAGTTTTGTGGCCATCAGTAATGTAGTGGTCAACAAAAGATTGCACAAAAATCATCTGAACTCCAGTCAGAGGCACCTCGAGGCAGGAGTTTAGTTTATATTTTTATATTTTCCCATAACTAAACCCCAATACTTACACCAACAAAATAAAATATCTGAAAACTTTTTGAATGAACTGCTCTTCAGTCTCAACAAAAATTAAACATCATGAGCTTTTTTTTTTGCAAGGACATTGTAGTTGCATTATACTGCAAGGTTTTCATGCATCAGTTTCTACCTTGCCACAATAAATAAAAAAATGTGTGATTCATGTGCTGATTATTGCTTCTTTTGCTTGAATTTTTTGCAAAAAACATTGCAATATGAAGTGTTTTTTTCACATATTTTTTTTTTCTTCTCTTTTTCAACAGAATGTATCAGGGAAACATCCTCCACATATAACAAATAAAATTCCTTATATACTGCTATCTCAGCATATACATATATTAAATACATCTGTAAAAAAGACAATAACATTTGTATTCATAGGACGATATATTCTTATTAAAACCCTTATTAATGCCCTGAGAGAAGTGTTCCACCAAGATATTACCAAAGACCCAAAGCTGGTCCTTCTCGGCCCAATTCCTAAAGGTTTTAGGAGGAGGAACAACATCTATTTGTTACAAACGATACAATTAAATGTATCACAGTTAGATGGTTGAAATCATCTAACTGTGATACATTTACAGTTGGCTGAACCTCAAATATTCAACAAAAAAAGGAATTCTGAAACTCCAACCCCTTCTGCTCCTTTTTCCCTTTTGTTCTCTCACTCTCCTTACTTTTGGTTTTAATTTAAATATATATATATATATATATATAGATTAGAGCTGAAACGATTAGTCAACTAATCGATTACTTGATTGTCAGAAAAATAATTGGCAACTATTTAGATAATTGATTATTAGTATGGCACAAATGGCAGACAATTCTGTTTTTAGCCTCTGAAATATGGATATTCCCTTCTTTTCTATGTTTTATATCAAATTAAACTGAATATCTTTGGGTTTTGGACTGACAAAGCAAGAATTTTTTTAGACTTTCATAACTGGGATGGACATTCTTCACTATTTTGTGGCATTTTACCGACCAAACGATTAATCTATTAATTTAGAAATCAATCAATAATAAAAATAGTCGTTAGTTGCCGCCCCAATATATACATATATTTATTATTCATTTATTTTTCCTTTGCATGTTTCGTTTTTCATCTTCTTTTGAGGTCTCTCCTTAGATTTCATGTACACCCTATTATATTTAAACATTTTATTGCACTTAAATTAAAAAAAAGAATACCCCTAAATTAAATAGCAATGGATTGATTCTGGGGGCCCACCGCCGAGGTCCCTCACAAATTACAGTTCAATATACATTACATCATTATATTACATATATTGTTTTTTTCTTTTTGTTGATGTACTTCCAACTTGTGACCACCAGGGGGCGCAGTTTCCCCACGCGGCAGCAGCCCACTCCGTTTGGCTGAATCATTTCATCCTGATCGTACCCAGAATGCAAAGTGAGACACCGAAACCTCGGCACAGCAGCCTCAAGCTTTCCAGGTTATCATGGTGATAAGAGACACATCTTCCCCGTGAGTCCCTGCTGCAGCAACAAAGGATTTATTCCTCCGCTACATGAAAACACACATCGAGTCCCATGCAGCGCGGAGACCTGCCACCGGAGTTTTAGCCCAGATTGGAGAAAGGATATAGCGTGTGACCGTCATGGCAGCGTCGGAGCTGTACACAAAGGTAAAACAAGTGTATATTTAAATGTGTATATCTGGCTGTTAGCGTGTCGGCTGAATAAATGTCACAGTTGCAGGTTTTGCGGTTTCACATTCTGCAGGATGTTCTCCGATTAAACACGCTGAGAGTTTGATTTTCGCTACGTTTTAAAAAAAAAAAAGAAAGAAAAAAAACACATACACAACCAGGAGGCTCGTTGGTGGTTTTTAAATGAATGAAAAAGGATGTTGAAACCACATACAACGCGCTGGTGTGACCTGCAGTTGTTTAAAGATACACGGCAGAAATGGGTGCAGCTACACGAATATGCAGCGTTCACAGATGCGGCGTTTGTGTCCCCATAGTTGTCCTTTTTTTTCCCCAAACGCGTGCATCATACACAAATCAGCTTTATTAAACAAACAAACAAAAACAATGTTTGTCATTTGTCACCTTGTGTGTTCACCTAAACAAGATCCTCCCGGGCCTTCATATTGTACATCACCCCCACTGGAGGCGAGGGGGAGCTGGGGATGATGCAAAGGCGGTGCCAGCCATCATGGAGACTCTGCTTTTACGGATTTTAAACCGTAACCTTTGGCGCTAGCTCAACCGCGTGCACCTGCATTGCCTTGTGCTAATCTTTTTTGACAACACACAGCGATGTTTCAGGTGCACGACCCGCTTCTCTGGGCTGTGTGAGCCGAGTCCTGCAGATTGGGTACCCGCAGATGAGATGCTGCGATGAGCGCCGCATCCGGACAGTTTAGCATCCTTTAGCATCCAGGATGTTTAGACCAGTGGAGGCCCTGAAGCCTCACTGGAGCTTTACAGATGCTCACTGAACACAATATGACACTGCTGCAGAGGAGGACTCGCAAGGTCATAAGTGCTGCTGCTGTATTGCAAATGTGAAACAAATATAAGAAAGTGTGAATGTTTGTGAGCGAGGAGATGAGTCACCCCCCCATTACTTTGACATCTGGTGTTTTTCAGCCTAAATAAGGTTGTGGTGGTGAGGAGATGTGACTGTGTGTTGATGATGACTATTACTGTTTTAGTATGTCTTTTGCACTGCAGCGTGTTTATGATTTGAACCACTCTACTTTCACTTACACGTTGATGGACGTTTTTTTTTAAAATTTATTTCTGCCTCTGTTTTGTTGACAAGTGGTCAAAGATGGTGTCTTTGTGACACAGATTTGAACCCCTTGGGTCAGCAAATGGACACTCTGCTCGATAAATGTTTGAGTCCCTGCTATTCTGTGGCTGATCCTGACCTCTGATTGTTGAGGCGAGAGGCAAACAAAAAAAAGGCATCTGGTTGCGTTTAGTGCTGAAGTGAGTTGATTCATTTATTTATTGATCGACAGAAAATTGACCGGCAACAAGTTATTTTTCAAAGCAAAGCAAAACATGGATTATTTTTCTGTTTTTGAATTGTTTGTTGGATCATCTGGGACTCAGTACACATAGGTAAGATAAGATTGTTTATAGTATGATGCTAGCAGGACGTTTGTGCTTTTTTTGCAACTTTTTTTGCAACTGAGTCTGCTCAATTAGTTTCATCTGCCTGCATGACTTGGCTGTTTTTATTCCATTTATTTGATCATGTTGGGTGTTAAATGGCTTTTATTGCAAGAGAGTGGGGAAACTTTGGATGTCCGTGTCCAAGATTAGTTTCTGCCTTGAATGGTACGGTCTGTTTCAGAAGACCGCCTCTGATGTCAGACCCCTCTCTGTCAATTTACTTTTCCAACACAGAGGTGGAAAACACTCTGCCCTTTGTGCGTGTGAGTCAGCCTTATAGAAGCTTATTGAGCGGGAGCTGCTTGGTTAACATGCACAAACACACACATGCATCCAAATGCATATACACAGCTTCGGAGTCTGCTCTAATCTACATGTGGCTCCTGTCTGACCTGACCGCCGGCTGAAAGAGAGGCGAGTCGGTTTCATCAGTTTGAGCCAATTAAAGTGAGAAAAAGAAAAAAAAACATACATGTGAATGAAATCGGGCGGTGTAAGTACAAGCAGAGACGTAGGAGAGGGAGGAGATTCTCATGGAAAAGGAAGTGAGGCAATGCTCCATTAGATGACTTGGATGCAAAAGATATTCAACGCACCACCTAGAGAGTTTAAAAAAAAAAAAAAAATACATACTGCAGTTGAATGAGTGTTTTGTCTACCACAACAAGTGCATATACTTTTTATTTTTAGAATTACTAGACTCGGCATCGATTCATGAACCTAAACTGAGAATAAAACTATTGCCTCTGCAGATTTCCTTTTTCACAACGAGCTTACCATGCAAAAGATACAGAGGTGTAAAGAGATGTGTTGCCTCTGGTTGCAGGTCAGACAGCCTTGAGTTGTCTGTATCGGTGACTAATGGACTATTCTCACCACAGTGACTAATGGACTATTCTCACCATGTTCAGGATCACTTTTGTTTTTATTTGCTTTTTTGGCTTCTGTTCAGGCACGGTTTGGAAGGAACAGGACAAGGAAGCAGAGGAAGAAGCAGTCTACTTATAGTGTAGGGAGCTCTTTGGATTATTTATGTAAAAGAGGATGCCAGGAAGCTGTTTTATTACTCTGCTACGACTTGTGGAGAGATCTGGGGTGAAAATCATAGGTTAAGTCACACGATACCTTAATACGATATAGGGCTGCGTCTCACGGTTTCTATTTTTGATTCATCTGCTGATTATTTTCTAGATTAATAGTTTGAGCTATAAAATGTCAGAAGATAGGGAAAAATCCCAGAATCTGAAAGTCCAAGGTAAGGCCTTTAAATGTCTCGGTTTGTCAGTCCAAAACCCAAAGATATTCAGTTTAATATAATACAAAACAGAAAAAAAGCAAAAAATCTCCATATTCGAGAAGCTGATACCAAGAATTGTCTAAAAATTACTTATTATCAAATAATCAAACTAGTCCGCAATTATTTATTTTTTGTCGACGAACAAATCGAATAAAGTCGCCTTATCGTTGCAATGATTTCTTGCCCAGGAGCATGACAATATTACAATACAGGCACTTTTAAATGATGCGATTATATTGCAAGAGAATTTTTCTTAATTTTCTTTTTTTATTAATCTTTGGTTAACTGATCAAAACATAGCTTACATGCGTAGAGTCTTTGCCTCTTCAAGTCACACACACACACACACACACACACATACACACACACACACACACACGTGCAGCAAAGGAAAGATGCTCCTCTGCCTCAGATTCTCAGCAAAGTGCATTGGCGTGTTGGTGCTTGGTTGTAGTCCGACTGACTGGATCCTGACCTAAAACAGCTGCACTTGCTTGTGGTCCAGCGACGGGAGACCATGTTGCACATTTGGTCACACACACCACTCGGTGATGCGAGTGTTGTCACGAGCAGCTGATGGAAAGGGAAACACCTGCTGTTGCACCACTTGTTGGGGTGTTTCCAAAAAAATGCAGCATGCTCGACTGTTTGAACCCGTAGAGTAGTGCAGCGGCTGTTTTCTGGGATTTTAATGTACACCACCTTTTTTATTTAGCCTCCGTAGCAGCGCGGCTCCATGGGCAGCAATGTCATTTAGTTGGTCCACTGCTTTGGTTCCAGACTAAAGTATCTCAACTATTATTGGATGGATTTGGCATAACATTTGGTATAGACAGTCATGTTTCTCTCAGGATGACACATTTTTTCTTTATCTGTATACATTTCACATAGTTAGGACTGTTAGGCCGAATAGTTTGAAGCTTCATTGCTTCATTCATAACAAAAGGAACATTTTTTTTTTTTTTTTTTTTTTTTTTTTTTATAAATATGTTGAAAATAGATCTATGTATTAATTTCCAAAATTCCCAACGTGTTTTTATCCTACAAATTATTCTGCTCCTGTAACACAATTGTAAAAATGTTGTATCTACATTCACTGACGTCTTCACTTTCATACTCACTTAATGCAATTAATCACTTTATTGAAATTGAGAATTTTATTTGAGGATTATTTAAATATAGGGTGACGATGTAATAATAATATGATGACAGACATTCAAAGCTTCATTTGAAAACCTTTTTTTTTTGTTTGTTTGTTTTTTTTGTTTTGGAGAAGTTAGAATTCTTTTTTTTTTTTTTTTTTTTTTTTTTTTTTTTTTACATCAAGTCAGCGCTTCATGTTTTGTCTCCCCAGCACTGTTTGAGGGCATGTGCATTAGATTACTGAGATAACCTGGTTAAAGTAATTGTGGAGTCGTGTTGTGTATGCTCTGGCATGTAGTCATCGCAGTCCTGTCCAACGCAGACACACACACCAAGGGCAGACGCACACAGTAGGGCTGTATGTTTGCAGCTAACGCGGTGGTTTAGGTTTTGAAGCAATATTTTCTTGTGATGATTTGAGGAACAAACCTCTGGCATCTTATTTCAACACTCTGTGTCATCCTAAAGTAAATGAATGTCACTATTAGACAACGCAGACATAACCAAACGTTAGGTTTGGATAAATTGTACTCCTCTAAAACTATGGACACTTTTAATCCAGCCTAAAGGACCAAGCCTCGGGGTTGGCTGCTCGACTGCCAGGCAGTTCTTATTTGGAGCCGTGTCAGGGGTTTGTGTTGTCTTGCTCACTCGTGATTGCGAAAGGAAGCCGGGATGTTTGATCGACATGAGGCATGGCCAATTATCTGTCACAAGTCCAGTAACTTTGGGCGGCGTTGGTGAACGCTGCTTGTGTCTGCAGACACACTGGGAAGGTTTCATCCACCAGCGAGCTCTGGAGCTCGGCGCTCGATCAGCTAGAGTCTGGCCTTGTGGCGCGCGCGGCTGGAGGCATCCGGAAGACCAGCAGACTCAGAGTATGAGTTAGAGACGTGATAAAGAGACAAGATGAACCGGGAGTTGGAGTATATGTTTGTACAAGTAAGTTGTTGCTTCCTTCCTGCATACGTATTTGTATATAGACAAAAAAAAAAAAAAAAGATCTTGTGAATTTGTTGAAGAAGACGGACTTTGTTAGCTACATGTGGTGCTTTGATAAGTGATCTGTCAGTTCTGGTCTTGAATTTGGTATATTGCCTGTTAAAATGTGCAACATGGAGCCCCGGTATGGACACACCCTTTATGTGCAGGAAAAAAAATTATGTCAATGAAATCAGCAGGAGAGTAAAAAGTCCAGCGTAGCTACACATTTGCTTTTAGCCGGAGCTGCGTTTTCGTATCTGAATAATAATTTGTTCAGATCAAAATGTAATCACTGGATGTAGTTTGTCCCAACTTTTGTAGATACAGGGCTGCATATGTGAGTTTACAGTCTAGGACACAACCTAGTTGACTAGATGGAGCAGCAATATATTCTCTTCTTGATTTGATAATTGAGCAGCTATAGATCACTGGGCCATATAAATCATAAATCATGTTGTAGCATGTTGGACATAGCAGCAAAGGGAGGGCATTTTTAGAGAAACAAGAAAATAGAATCCCTGAAGAGCTTGCTAGTTTAGCATGGCTTATCTTCAGTTTTATTGTTTGCATATCTATATCGACAGAGGAGACTATTCACACCCATACTCTGGTTTAAAGGTGGGACAAAAGCACAGCCGTGCACTGATTCTCCGACCCTGACAGAACATACAAAAGTGAACCGCACTATTCGCTCAGCACGGACTAAACTAATGAGATTAGATACCGGCCTTCGTCACTTTGACACGCTAGTTGTGACAGGAGGGTCTAGTTCGGGGGCATCATCCGGTCGTACTGAAATTAGCACAGTTTCTTTCCAACCGAACTCTAACTGCTCTGAGGTCTCTGTATCTTGGCTTCATGCTGCCCAGCTGAGCAGAAAAACAGCAGATTCTCACATGAGTGGCATCATGTGACGAGGTCTCTGCAGTCCATTGACAACTTTACTGAGAATTTGTGAGCAAAAAAAGCCCTGCAGCTGTTTAGGTAGCCGTCTCTACCAGGCCGTGTTGTAAAAAAATGTTCAGGTTTTAATCGAGGCCACTCGATTCACTCCTAGGTTGTGTTCTTCTCTTGATTCCTCTCATAAAGTTCAAAGGTACCAGACTTCACAACAGAGCAGAGGAGTGTAATTATATTGGAGGAAAGTGTATTTACTTGGGTAATCTTGCAGAAAGCACTAATAACATGTTCAAATTGGAAATAATTTCCATGCAAGTGGTCTGACAGGCGCTCATTTCGGTCCTGGCAGTGCACGTGTAAGCAGCAGGAAACATTTGGGAGGGTTCAGAGGAGTCTGAGCCGGCCGCCATGACTCCCAACCCAAGAGTGAAAAGCTCAGAGCTCAGTATTAGCAAGGTGAAGTCCCGCTAATCCGTAGTTGTCTTTGTTCAGATTTGTAAACACTTGTGATGGATGCCCCGCCCCGTCTTCACAGCCCTACACCACCAACGCACACGCACACACACGCACACACACACTCCCAGTGGCCTGATCTTTGTGACCTCCAAACCTCAGTGTGTTTTGCAGTACAATCTGGAGAAAAGGGAGGGGGGGGGGGGGGGGGATTAGATTTACAGTTGAAAATAAAATAATATAATAATATAATTGAGGGTCTTAATGTGAACACATCCATACATATACTTCTGTCTGGTTCAGGACAAGAAGTAAGACGAGAAGAAGCTTTTGCCATCGTGCCATACGTGAACGTAATGAAATCTCGGTGTAGTTGACTTGAACGAGATTAGCCGGTGTTAACTTAGCCTAATCGCGTCCTGATTCTTTGTCTCAGTTAAATTAGGATTAGCAGCAGCCTTTCCGTGCTGTGAACTGCCCTGCTGTCAGCCACTGTGAGGGAAAGTGTGCACTATTGTGAATCATGTGAAATAAAATAAATTGTCTTATAAAATACTTGACGTGTCAGAAAACACAGTACATTGCGACCAGATCACTGCTGTTGCTACGTGTTGTCGGTGCTTAGATTTTATGAGAAGATCTTTTTAAAAATGTTTTTTTTTTTATGGCAAAAAACATTAGCAGAACAACAACGTCATTGCCAGGCATTATGACACTCACCACATCCAGATAACAAACATTCTATGATATAGACACTGGACTATATTTAATGTTAGGGACACTTCCACTTTCACATAATTTTCCATGATTGTCAAAGCCGACAGTAAAAGGAAAGTACATTTGATTACATTACATTTAGCTGACGCTTTTGTTCAAAGCGATTTACAATAAGTGCAAACATGACGATACGACTCCGAACAGCAACAATCTTGCTTTAGCGTCAAATAGGTGAAATCGTTTTAAGTGCAGTACAATAGCTTCAAATACGCCAAACCAGTTTAAGTGCTACATACCGAAATAAGAATAAAAAAATAATAATTATAAACTAAATGACATTTGTAGCAGCGATGATGAGCGGGGCAAGAAAAACACAGAGCACGTTCCCTTTTCCAACAAATATATCATCCATTTTGTCCATCTTGCAAAAATTATTTCATAATCTTAGTTGAAAAGTCTCACGATTCTCTTTGATGCTATAAAGACAGCTACTGACTGGATGTGGTCGCCCATTTGTTTTGCTGCTAATTAATATTTTCAGGAGGTATCAGTTATTCCTTCTGGCATATGATGCATGTTTATTGTATTAACTAATATCTGATAGATATCATATCAGTTAAGCATTGTTCTATTTCGACAGGTATCAAGCCATTGTTCTATTATTCTGCATTTTTGACCGACAAAAGATCCTTTGCTTTTGGAGCTTGACCCATACCTAAAAAAAAGTACGAACTAAAGGACTTAAAGTTTTACCGTTCTTCATGAATCTGTCTCTTGTGAATCCCTCAACCTTATGGTGGTCCAACAGTAAACCAGACATCATCTGACTGGCTTTTCCCCGAGTTAAAGAAAAGCAATTAAACGTGTGCTCAGGGCGGGATCACACCGAATACATTGAATATGTCACCATTCATTCCTGTTACTGACTCGATGATGCAGATGGAAGAAGAAGGTGGTGCATTGTTTGTATGCGTGCTCTCCATATTGTGATTCTGATCTGTTGAACATAATACAGCTAGTATTGTGTAATCTTTTAGTTCTACTGCTTTCTTTCTTTAACCTTGAACCCCTCTTGCATTTACCCCTTTTTATTATAATATTTTTTTTTTAGAAGCAACGCACATTTATCTCATAGAAGCCTGTGACCCCAGTATCAGTGTGACGGC
>CALSBV010012174.1:5067781-5127089 GCA_943590825.1 Bovichtus diacanthus | reverse complement strand
TTTTTTTTTAAACTGCTTCTTCTTGTTTTGTCCCATCAGAGAAAATGGCCCGCGCGATAGTACAGGAGACTCAGCAGCTGGAGACGGATCTGAACGAGGAGCGATCTCGCTACCAGAATCTCCTGACGGAGCACCTTCGCCTCGAGGAGAAATACGACGACCTGAAGGAGGCGGTGGCTTCCTCGGTGAGAAACACACAGTCAATCCTTACAAGAGGTTAAACCTATTTATGAACATAATTAGACACCGTTTAGTGTACTCGGCTTGATAAAATTCAGAAAACCCTGACACAACACATTCATTTGATCCATTATTCAATATTTATCAACGTCCGGTTTGCTTTACTGGAAGTCCAAAAGGCACAGCAGGGAGAACGATATTTAATAGGATGTTTTTTTTCTGTCTCATCTGTAGAACGTCTCCAAGCCTGGCCACAGGAGAACAGATTCCACCCACAGCAGCAACGAGTCCGAGTACACCTACAACTCCGAATACGCCGAATTGGAAGAAGGTTCCCGTGCCGCCGAAGTAAGAATGTTGGCATAAAGTAAAGTCGCATTTCGTTAGAGGAAACAAATCCAGAGACACGGTTCCTACTCTTACTTGCTGACGTTAAAGTGGCCTTTCATGGAAACATTGCAGGTGAAATACTCCTCATGGGGGCATGTAATCTGACCTAACACGTCTTTGTCGTGCAGGATGTGACTCGAGGAATAGACACCTCGCTGACCCTCAAGCTGCAGAAACGTCTCACAGAACTGGAGCAAGAGAAGCAGTCGCTGCGCAACGAGCTGGAAAACAAGGAGGACCAGTTCCAGCGGGCTAGAGCCAGGGTACTAACACCCACACTGGGCTCTGAAATATATCATATCAAATTATAGAAAACTTGAATTTATAAGCCACCCTAGTGTGTTAACCCATAGTAAAGGCTTGTAAAACATACAGTAATTATACCTTATATATACCTTAATATGCATGCGTAAGCACGTAACAACTTTTTTTACACTTTTCCATGACTCTTTTAATATATGAGGCTTTTTTTTCACGATGTACATCCATTAAGTAATTAAGTTAATACATAGGTCATTGCGCTGAGAAAAAAGAAGTCACCTTTTTCTTATCGGGCCATGTTTTTATTCGGCCCTGTGTCAAACTGAGCCGCATCATGTATCATGTATATAAAACTGTCACTGTCCCAAACCCCTCTTCATCGCCACGTTTTGCTCCTCGTTTCAGGATGACGTAGAGTTTAAAAAGGCTCGCGGAGCAGAGCTGGAGTACGAGTCACTGAAGGTGAGCTGTCAGAGGAGAGTAAAGTGGAAATATGTTCTCTCACTGTTGCCAGACAACTTCTTTTATTGCAGTTATTCCTGCCTTAGCTTGGGAAAACCTCATTTCCAAGTTGTTATTATAACTATGACCCCCCCCCCCCACAATCAATCATTTCACTTCTCAGCGTCAGGAGCTGGAGTCAGAGAACAAGAAACTGAAACATGACCTGGCGGAAATTAGGCAAAGCCTGCTGGGTAAAGCAGCTACAGGCGCAGGGGCGCCGGGCTCTCCGGCTTACAAGGTGGTCTTAGAGCAGCTCAACGCCTCCTGCGAGGAGCTGGAGGTCCGTAAGGAGGAGGTGCTGATCCTGCGCTCCCAGCTGGTCAGCCAGAAGGAAGCCATGCACCACAAGGTAAAGGAACATTTGACTGACTCTGTTTTCTCAGTGTTCAAAGAGTGGAACGTACACCATCACCACTGCTCAACTGCAAAATAGCCAAGGATCCTGAAATGCCTAGTATTTTGCCAATAATCATCCACAATTAACATTTAGTCCAGGTGGTGACATGGTCTTGTTCTTTCACAAAATGAAGCTAGATTTAGGTGGATGACACCGTTCTTGCTTGTATCCGCCTTCTCACATTTGCATGTTTTGTTTTCACCCATGTCTGCTTCTCCGTTTGTTAGCACAACATCCCCAAAACACGTCAATGAGATGATGGCCTAAAGATCACTTTTATTACATTTTGCCAGTGATCCTATTCTCAGACTTCCACCATTATTTGTTATTAAAAAAAATAATAATTCTCATGTTCATGTCCATTTTATTTGTGTCCTAATGGCGAAAGATGACCTGAACATTAATGAATTAACATTTGAACTCTAGTTCAACTCATAATTAAATCACATTATTGTTCACGCTGTATGTAGCTAATTATTTTCACTGCACCGTCTGTTTGTCTAACTCTCCTGTCTCCACCTTCTCTCCTCCATCCATGCTTCCCCACAGGATGAGAAGGTACAGTTAAAAAAAAAAAAAAAAAAAAAAAAAAAAACTGCATCATGCATGAGTGTTTGACACTTTCTTCACGGTGTGTTTTGCATGTAAAACCTCCGCAATTAAGAAATCTGATCCAGAAAATCTATTTTACATAGTACATAGTCATCTGAGCGATAGTAACTCTGTGAGCTCTGCAGCTCTAATACCACCGCTGCTAGGAAAAATGGTAAAGTCATTTAAAATGTACGCTTGGATACTTAAAGCAGCTGTATTCCTGGTGGTTGTTCAATGGTAGGGATTTGTTTTCAATAGCAGCTGCTCAAAAATAGCTTCTAGTTTGTCCCAGCACAATTCGAGAGTTACATAGAGAGTCTAGTGAACCAAAAGGTTTAATAACATCAACTACAATGTTAAAGTCTCAGGAAGTACCTTCAATTTTAAGAATAAGTGCTTGGCTTTCTACAGTTCTGTATGAGGGACATGTTGCCATTTCTTAACAGGCTTTACTTTAACGTGCTCCTCTCTGTCAACATTTCCTTTAATTAATAATATGTAACAGAGAGTCATCTGAGGGTTAGGGCTCAGCAAATTTGGGAAAAAATATAAAATTGCCATTATTTTTAAAATTTATCATTTTTACATCATTCTCATTTTCATTGAAAAGTACCAAACAAAGATTTTTCTTTAGTCTGTAGAATTTGTGGGCTGGGACATCTCCGCGGTGCCACAATAATTCCGAATAGTATTTTGACACCTTTTGCCTTTAGCAAATAGTTCGATTAAATCCCAGCCCTACCGAGGGTGGAATATCCATCTAAAGTATGACAACAACTTGCACTGAAAGCACAACAGTGGACCAAATTATAGTGGAACTCAAACTTGTAAAAAAATGACATAAAATCACAAAGGAAACACAGGATCATCCTTCTTACTTTAGGAGGCTTTACACACACACACACACACACACACACTCTCTCTGTCCTCTCCGGGCTGGAGTTTGATTGTCTCATCCGTCTCGTGTCTGTTGTCTGGGGAAATGCATTTATGGTCTGTTTGTTCCACTAAAAGTCACTGAAAATTCTGCTCAGTGGCCATTTTAGAGCAGCCATTTTGCATCTGTCCTTGTGAACACTTGTGTGTGTGTGATGCATTCACAGGATGAATGTTACCACAAAAAACCTTCTGCAAGTTCAATTTGAAATTGCAGCCTGTAGATTTCTGTTAACACGACAACAAATAATGGCAATAATGTTCAGAAATTCACATTCAGAACAAAGCCTTTCAAATTCAGAACTTGATATTCAGAATATTTGATCAATAATGCATCTCATGAGCACTGCTTCAAAATGCAGTGACACTTCACAGGGCTGGGCAGTGGTGGCTTGTGTCTGTACTTGAAATTATTACAAAAGTGTTGAATTATTTGTGTTGCTGTTGACTCACGAAAGAAAAAAATCTCCGGCAGTTTTTCTGCTGCATCATACTGCAGCTACTCGAGGTGTAAATCCTTCCGTACCTCACGATTCGATTTGGATTATAGATTCAAATTCAAAATCGATCCTGGATTCAAAGGAATTCCTGATTCTAAAATCTATTTTTCGACTCAATACATAGGGGTGCTTATTGCTATGAATATATCTTTTTAATTGAGAAAGTTATATCAACAGATTGCAATAATGTGAACACTCAAAGGCAAGCCGAAAGTTAGCATGCATGCTAAACTTGCAGAAATAAAAACTTTTTCACTAAAAAGTTTTTAGAATTTCTCAATTCTGAATAACAAGTTAAAGTTACTAAAAAAAAAATTTAAAAAATGCTGCCTGTTGCATGAATAAAATTAGTCTAGCTGCCTTTTTATTTCTCAGGAAATTGGCAATTTCAAAAATATATTGTACACAAAATAACACTGTAAAACTGGTATTTTGTGAGATTTTTCAACAAATAATAATTAGCAAATAATAATGCTCAACACAACTTTGACTTGGCGTGTAGGATTACTGTCAATCACTAGCAATATCTAGGTTCTTTTATAGGAAAATTTTTTTTTTTTTAAATTGTGAATCAATTCAGAATCACAAGATAAAGAAATCTCGATTCTTACGTGACTCCTTTATTTCCCCCGGCCCTAGCAGCCATACAGATATTCCTCTTCTCGTGTCACAGTGCTGAGGAAGGAGCCTCGTCTTCATATCAAACTGTCACACGGTGGTCACATGAACCCAACTCAATCATTTTGATCACAAGGGACCTTAAACCCCTCGTGCTTATCAGCTTATGCTCAGCACCTCTTATCTGTTGAAAGATGGAAAAAAAAAGATGCCCCCCGCTGCGAAGTGACGTCCCCTGTAGATAACTGTCACCGAGGCGTCACTCGATGAACTGTCACTGTTTCGCCTCGAGGCTCCAACAGGCCGATGATTGTCAGAGTAAAAGGACAGTCGTAGCCAGCAGCTAAAGTGATGCTGGCAGGGAGTCGGCAACACACAATGCTGACTGCCCACAGCAGCGTGAACTCGCATTCATGAAAACCTTTGTCTTCATTCACGCACCTAAACTGAATGAAACTGGCTCAGGACGCCGCTCTGCGAGCGGTTGTATGAGCCAGGTCACTCTTTTAAATGTCGTGTTACTCTTTCTCATTCATCCCTCTTTTGTTCATCTTTCTCTAGGAAACCATGACTGAGCCTTCTGTCTATGTTGAGGATGTGTCCAAACTGAAGGACGCTGATGAACTGAAGCAAGCTTACGTCGGCCTCAAAGACACCAACAGGTACTTTGTTACAGCCAGTACTTCTCCCAATCTTCAGGTCTTCGCATTCTACATTAGGTGCATTTACGTCCACCTCTTTTTTTAACATAGCATAACTTAGCTTTTTTTAATGCTCAAATTGAAAATGCTGAGTGGAAATGCAGAAAATAAAAAAAGAACCTTGAAATATCACACAAAGTGGAAAAAGTTGGTGTATTGCTCAAAGTCAAATGTGACAAAGTGCAATGAAAACAGATTTAGTGAATAAATGCTGACGCACATGAAGCGTGTGACTTAAATGTCCACGGAAGCTTCTGCTCGGCTGAAGCGACGAATCATGGCGGCAGATTAAAACAGTGTCCTCATCCCGCCACACAGATTTTATGTAAAATGCATCACAATAATGCATAAAACAAACAGAAATGTCAAATTTTCATTTAGTTTTCTGCATTTTCTTTTTAGTTCACCGTTTAAGGTTCGACTGGCGCTCTTTTAATTACGTCCTCTTGCCGCGCCCTCTTGCAATACAATGGTATAATGTTTTTTTCTGACTGGAGAATTGGTACCACCTACTGCTTATCTCCATGAACCATCTCCTGATAATAACATAAATGTAGTGGATGAAGACGAACATTTAATGACACTTACTGATGCCAACTTTTCCCGAAATTCGGTAAAGATTCGCGACACATTTAAATGGAAACCTGGCTAGTGTTGAATTCAGTCCAAACCCCGACACCATCATCTGTCTTCTGTCATCAATATTACAGGATATATATGTGCAAGAAATGTGTGACTGTGTGTTTGTGAACACTGCCCTGTCCTGTGCAGATCTCCTAGGTTCAAGCGCAAGCCGCTGGAAGTCAGTGACCTCCTGAGTAGGCTGAGGTAACCGACGTGACGTGGCCTATGCATCATGGAACAGAGCATGCATGGCCACGCTGCTGCCAAACCATGTTGAAAATGTTACAAAGGATCTTTTTGTACTACAGCGGAAACGGCTGTCTCTACGTCGTAGTGCCGATGAAAGCTTTGGGTAGCTTTGCGCGGCGTTTTCTGCCCTAACAGCATGTCGAGTAATGTAGCAGCTCTCGCTACAGTTTAGGTCTGACCCTAACGCACTGTATTCAGCCGTATTTGAATTACAGGAATGTGCGTTTTGGCTTTGGACTCAAGTTTTTCAGATTCATAGGCCTGCATGGGAATTTGTGGTTCGGCATGAGTCTTTTAAACCGGAGGCAGTTTCAGTGAAAGCAAAGATACGATGATGTGTTCGTCAGTTCCGGTCTGTTTTGGAGACGCTGCAGAACTCGTATATTTACAGTGCAGTGTTTTCAAAAATGGGAGGCATGAAAGCATGGAAAAGTCTGAGCTAAAGAGGTTTACGTGTAATCTTCTCTTGTAGTTTAGCCTTCATTAACACACAGAATTACAACTTCCTCACACACTGACATTTCCGCAGTGATAGGTTGGCTGCTGTTGTAGGAGGCCTCCTGTCGCAGCTTTATGGAATGAGTTTGGCATAAATCCTGCATGACAGCCCACTTGTTTACTTTGTCTGTTGAAGCAGAGATGCACAGCACACTTTTAAGGAATTGAATGTGGATACACAGAAATATTTCTGCCAGGAGCCATTATGTTGTCCACAGTTGTTTTTTTTTGCTCCATTTTTTAAAATTTTTTTAAATGCATTTCATCTCATTGGTCTCAAAATGCTTCACACGTGCATTGTAATGATGTCCTAGTGAATGCACACTTCATATTGTACACGCAGTATGTAGCTAACAGCAAATGTCTTCTCTGTTCCTAAGCAACATCTGTACAGTATAATTAAAGTAACAGTGTTGAGGGAAACTCTTCACATTGTAACTCAGAGTTGCCCAAAATAGTTTCACTGTGCATCGCTGCCTTTATGTCTCCGTTTCTCCCTTGTTGCTCCCTCTGTTGCTTTTGAACTTTCTTTGTTCTGACATAAGTAGAGAATATTTAGCGCACAGCAGGCTACACTTAGACAACGGAGGACTCCACCGCCGTTACAAACAGCAGTGCAAAGAAAAAGAACCTGAATCTGAGGGTATCAGAAGGATTTCTCTTAGTTTTGGAAGTTATTAAAGTTACAGATAGATTGACATCACATTGCATTCAACTTTTTAGTTGCATTGTTAAAACCAAATACATTAAGTGCTTCCAAAAGGTAGATGGATGCAGGCTTTCCTCTACAACCACATTCAGTACATCCCAGACGGCAGATAATTAAAGCTTCAATTAGTACAGGTTTCAACATGACACCTCAGATGAAGAGAAGAAGGCGTATTCTTGTTGTTCTGCACGCCCCTCCCCCCGACCCAACCATCCCGCATTTTTCATTTTTTTGCTATGTGTTGTTCATGTTCCTTTTGTGTTGTGTGTCGGTCAGATCCGCCGCTCCAGACTTCCATAAGCTGAATGAAGACGGAGAGCTGTGGCTGGTCAATCAGGGCTTAAAGGAAACCATCAGGTGTTTTGTTTTTCTTTGAGCATGATGCGTTTGCTTTTCCAAAGGAAAGCTGGGTTTTTTTTCTTTATTCACCTCTTTTCTCTCTCTCACGCTTTCTGGACCTTTCAGAGTTTTCTCTGACACCTAGCTTTCGATTTCGATTTTTGACGTTTATGAAGGCGGCTTGTGATTTGGTTGTTGTGACTCGGGGGTCCTCGAGACTAAGTCGATTCTTCAGCAGATTCAGGAGCCGGTTTTAGTGCCAAATAAATTTAAAAAAAACATACACACTTCAAAAGATAAAGAGTAACACATTATTTTCTCCTTTTATAGGCGCTACTCTAAACCTACTTTATGTTTTATGCATATGGCCCCAGGACGGGCCCTAAGAGGGTAGACGAAGGTTTGTTGTTGTGTTATAGATATAGCATATCTTGTGGTCTACTTGGGTACTATCAATATTTTTCAGCAGAAGATTTTCCCAGTAGTTTTTTTGTCACGTTCTCTTCCCCACACAGTACTTCAGAGTGCTCCGTAACAACTCTACATATGGTGCATCATTTATAGAAATGTTTCCCGTTTTATTAATATGACCCCATTAAGACCAGACTCAACATATGGGTGTATAAGTGCTTTACTCACTTATAATGGCAGCCTGTTGCATTATACAGCTTCCTGTAATTCAATACTTGCTGCAGAGATGCTAGCTGGATTAGATTTGCCAAGTGATCAGTTGTGTTTCATCACTAACGAGTACAAGTAGTCCAAACACTGACAAACACTGACAAACACTTCTTGTTCCTGTTATGTCAAACACCTCGTTCACAAACACTATTTGACTTCCATCTATCTGCTCCGCTGCTGAGCCTGACCTCTGACCTCAGAGTTGGCTCAGGTCAACTTCTCAAGAAAGTGAAGCTTAAAGGACCTACATACTGTATGTGCGACATTCAGAACATTAATATAGCAACAAACTACTATTTGCCATGTAAAGATATAGTGGAGTAATGTCTACCTGAGCAGAGGATGAAGTCACACTTCCTCTGTGTGTGTTGTAATCTAATCGTTGCCCCTGTGGAGAGCCGTGCTCATTCCTAGATGTGCTCTGTATTTCGTGTTTAGCCCCTTTTTAATGAGTCAACGGAAGAAAGGAAAAGAGCCTCAGAGAGCCTCTGGGCTGCTGGCAATGTGTGCACAGCATGCTGCTGCCCTGCGTCACCACACTGTGGCGAAAACCTCATTCTTGATCTTCCACTCGCACTATAATGCTGATTTCTTCTCCCATTTCTGCCCTTCCTCTCGTTATTCCCCATTCTTTCTTCTATCTCACTCCCTCTTCTTCCCGCCTTCCCTCACTTCACCTGCCACTCTCCTCTTCCTTTTCCCTCATCCCTTCATTTCCTATCTACCCTCTACTTCTCCTTCTTGCCCCTCTGGTCTCATCCCCCCCTTCACCCCTGGCCCTCCAGGTTACTGGAGCACCAGCTGCAGACTCAGCGGAGAGGCTACGATAACGAGGTGGAGTCGTTGCGCGGCGAGCTGCAGAATGTCAAGGAGGAGAACAACCGTCAGCAGCAGCTCCTCGCCCAAAACCTGCAGCTGCCTCCAGAGGCCCGAATCGAAGCCAGTCTGCAACACGAGATCACCCGGCTCACCAACGAGAACCTGGTACGCTGCAATACACACACAGATGCATGTAGGAAGAGTAGTGACTTCAACCTTGGTTTATGTAAAGTGGCCATCGCAAAGAGTTTATAAGCTATAACATTGGGGGCATTTAAGCCTAAATTTAAAAAAAGAAATGTGCATCTTTTTCTTCAACTAAAAATGAATTTTATTTTCAAATAGTCACATATAGGCTTTTAATATCTCATAACAATGACATTTCAAGTTACAATATACATGCTCCCCGTAATAGATCTGATGTAACCAACATTGAAAAGCTATTTTTTAAATGCAATTACATGTGATTTGCTGAAAAGATAAACCTGTTATTTTGATGCTACCTTTGAGCCATGTTCTTGTGCACTGCAGAGCACGTGCTAAGACAAGGCTAACAAAGGAGCAGTAATGGCTAAATTAAACATTTTTATTTATTTATTTTTTATTTTTTTGAACGGATAGATAAATGAGCCATACCCAACAAAAAAAATCTGAGTACGGAGTTCGACATTTTGGGAAGTACACTTATTTGCTTTCTGGTTAAATGAGAGATTTGTACCGCTCTTGTGTCAGTAACGACGATTCGCAGTTTTACAGGAAGTTACGCGCCAGACTCTGGTATAGGTTTGTGACTTGACACAAAAGTGGTATTCTCATCTTAACGCTCCGCCAGGAAGCAAATAAGTGTATTTCCCAAAATGTCGAGCTGTTCATTTTAAAGGTGAAATCTGTCTGTCTCACTTATCTTTGCCTTCCAAGTGCAGCAAAGAAAGCGACGCTTGTTGTGTCATCACACTTTGTTGTTGGTGTTTATATTGAGCCGTTTACCAGAGACAAAATAACTCGTATGCAAATGTCTTTCTTATTTAACTCCCAACAAATTCATCATCTTTTGTCTCAAGAGCACAAAGACTTGAGGGCCCATCTCCAACAGTGCTAATGTGGCAGGATTACTGTTTATCATAGTCCTACGTACACATGGCATATGATTGAAGAGTTATTGATTTCAGGTTTAAGGGAAGCGCTGTGTTGTTCTGCTGGGTACCAGAGCACAGTGTTTCTGAATGAGAATCTAAGCTTAGTAATAAATGACTCTCATGCCTTCAAATTAGATTCTACAACAACACACATACACACTTGGGTGCTTCTCTTTAAACACAAGCGAAAGATCAGGCATCACAAATGCAGTTTTATTGTGTCGAATATGAAAAAGGAAATGAAAAACTACCAGACGTTTCAGGTCTACAGGTCTTCGTGTTGCATAAACACGTTAATGAAGTGTGTATTATGTCACTGAAGCGGGTTTGTGGTTTCATTCCCACTTGGGCCACACATACAAAAAGTGAAACAGTGTCACACACACACACACACGCACGCGCACTCATTTGCGTGGACGATGTCATCTGACAGGAACTCCTGGCTGAAGACCCCACAGCATCCCGAGAGGCTCGAGTCATCATTTTACGACGGATGGTTGTATGTAGAGTGTGTGTGCATGCGTGCGTGTTTGCATGCGTTAGAGCTAACCGAGGTTGTGTGTCTTGAATGAAAAAGCGCTGAGTGTCGCTCTAACTCTCCACAGCGGCGTCTTCTAACTCACAGCGGAGCAGCTCTGCACTTTTTTTCTCATCTCTAACAGCCACCTGAGTCCTGTAACTTCTCTTCCTCTGCAAAAAAACAAACAATCGGCACAGCAGCTCTCATGTTGATTGACAATATCCCCCCCAATCCTTCTGTTTGTGTGTTTGTTTGAGACTTTGGCCGATGCAAAGCCAGCAGCTGATTTACAAAAGTGCTGGTGTTTTTATGTTGTTGTTTCTTTTACCACTGGGGGGCGACAGCGTGTCAGACTCTTGCCGTTTGTCCTCACTAGTCTCTCTTTTTCTTTTTTATCCGTCTCTTTCTCCATCACTCCAACCCTCGTCCTGTTTTAGGATCTAATGGAGCAGCTGGAGAAGCAGGACCGAACCATCCGCAAGCTGAAGAAGCAGCTGAAGGTTTACTCCAAGAGGATCGGAGAGATGGGAGGTACGGGGGGGAAAAATCATCGGCAAAAGCCTGATAGTCTGTATATGTTTGTGTTTCCATGCTACGGCACAGGATATTGCCTGATGTGTATGTCTCGTATGTCTCCCAGCCGGTCAAACCGAGGGACAGACGTCTCCAGGACAGATGGTGGACGAACCGATTCACCCCGTCAACATTCCCCGCAGGGAGAAAGATTTCCAAGGGATGCTGGAGTACAAGAAGGAGGATGAGCTCAAACTGGTCAAGAACCTGATCCTTGGTAGGAACTAATAGAAATAAAAAAATAGTCATCACAAATCTATAAACTTTAAAGAGATTATTTCAGGACTTTTTGGGGTCCTTCTATAGTTGCATTTTGACAAAATAAATTAGAACCGCTCTATTTATTTTAATTTTTTTTCAGATAACTTTATAATGCCTCAATCCCATTTCTCAATGAAAAAAAAAAGTCAAATATTTGAAATCTAAAAGCTGTCTCTAGGAGAAAATGAAGCTTTGTATGAATGTTCATCACTGTCTCTCCAGAGCTGAAGCCTCGCGGTGTAGCTGTGAATCTGATCCCAGGTCTGCCGGCCTACATCCTGTTCATGTGTCTCAGACATGCAGACTACAACAACGATGACCAGAAGGTCCGCACCCTGCTCACCTCGACCATCAACAGCATCAAGAAGATCCTTAAGGTACGTGTGTTGTGTCGACTGTGTGTGTGTTCTGTGGAAGGAAGAATGATAAGAGTTTGGGGCGACCTGCACACAGTTTAGCAGCATTACATGTACTTGGTAAGTGATGAGTAAATGTGTTTTGAGGTACGTTTCTTGTCATTTTAGCTTTTCAGTCATTTGCCGGATGTTTGACTTAAAGAGGGTCAGATTTTTTTTTACCAGCGGATTTACTCACTTTGTTTTTCCTCTTCCTGTCAGAAACGAGGAGACGACTTTGAGACGGTCTCCTTCTGGCTGTCGAACACCTGCCGCTTCTTACACTGTCTGAAACAATACAGCGGAGACGAGGTGAGACGGACACAATGCACAGCGACACAGAACAAATATGTTCACATTCATAAATAGAGTTTGTTAGTCTTCTAGGTTATTGTCTTTTGTGTGTGTGTGTGTGTGTGTGTGCGTGCGTGCGTGCGTGCGTGCGTGCGTGCGTGCGTGTTTTGTGTAGGACTGGGTGTCGCCAGTGATTTCCCAAATCGATATGATTCAGATTTACGATTTGATTCAATGATGATTTAAATACGGATATTTCAGTTACATTACCAATTTTGCTTGGATATGAAACTGATTCTAAGGGAACTAATGCTCTAATCCTCTGACCTGGTGCATTCTTAAAAATATTAGTGTCCACTAAATGTTAATGTTTGTAGATTTGTGGTATTTCCACAATATTTTAAATCAATTTTGCACCTCTTGCATATGTCTTTTGTCCAGCTCTTCTCTGTCTTCATAGTTTTCAAATCCAAAACCAGGTTAAAGCAGCTTCACGCTTCAAGGCATACTGAACTAAAAAAAAAAAAAAAAAAGGATTTTAGGAATCGATCTCGGATTATTGAAATGAAGATTGAGTTGAATTTCTTTTAAGCCCAGCCCATCCATCCAGCGGATAGCAAATGAAAATAAATGTATATAACTGGAGATAGTTTTTTGTATTGTCTCTATAAAAAAAAAAAAAAAAAGTATTCACCATTGTTTTGATTGCTTATGTTGTTATAGTGATGGGGATAAAGATTGACAACATACTGTATTTTCTATCCTTCTCACACGCGCAATTTCTTTTAAAATATTTTATGTTTTTAACCCCGTATCTGCCCGTGTCCGTGTGTCTCAGGCCTTCATGAAGCACAACACACAGAGGCAGAACGAACACTCTCTGTCCAACTTCGACCTGGCAGAGTACAGACAGGTGATCAGTGACCTGGCCATCCAGATCTACCAGCAGCTGATCAAGTGCATGGAGAACATCCTCCAGCCCATGATAGGTGTGTGCATGTACAAGCTAATGCTACTGTAGTATTGAAGGTATTTGCCCTTGATACAAGTGCTTACATAGTGTGTTTGTGTTCCCTGCAGTCTCTGGCATGCTGGAACATGAGACCATCCAGGGCGTGTCGGGGGTGAAGCCCACAGGTCTCCGTAAGCGGACCTCTAGTATCGCCGACGAGGGCACCTACACCCTGGACTCCATCCTGCGGCAGCTCAGCGCCTTCCACTCCACCATGTGTCAGCACGGCACCGACCCCGAGCTCATCAAGCAGGTGGTGAAGCAGCAGTTCTACATCATCGGAGCCGTCACGCTCAACAACCTGCTACTACGCAAGGATATGTGCTCCTGGAGCAAAGGCATGCAGATCAGGTAGGAGAAGTGGCTGCTTTGCTTCCATAAACACATTGTTCCTCTTACCTGTTGGGCTATTTATCAATCCAGATTGTTTTGGTGTGAGTGTTGGAGATATTGTCCATCTGCCTTCACTCCAATGTAATAGAACTAGATGGCACTCGGCTTGATACATTTGAAAAACTCGACAGCAATGTCTCTTTCCAGAAATCATGACCCGGTTGTTCAAGAAAATCCACAGACCTTGTTGTGAGCCGTTTCATGTGGGATCTATTTTCTTTCCACCGTTTCACTGCTCGGTAGAAAGAAAATAGTTCCTACATGAAACCTCGCACAACAATGTCCGGACCCCATGTTTTCAAAACAATAAAACATGCATATCTTCTATAAATAGACCATCTACCATCACAACCGCAGGGGGCCACTTGTACCGGGGGCTGTCGCGCTCAAGAGGATAACTTATGATGTGTGTGTGTGTGTGTGTGTGTGTGTGTGTGTGTGCAGATACAATGTGAGCCAGCTGGAGGAGTGGCTCAGAGACAAAGGCCTGATGACATGCGGAGCCAAGGAGACCCTGGAGCCTCTGATCCAGGCCGCTCAGCTGCTGCAGGTGAAGAAAAAGACCGACGAGGACGCCGAGGCCATCTGCTCCATGTGCCTCGCCCTCACCACTGCTCAGGTAAACTGTCCAGTTATTTATTACACCACATTCAAAGAAACCTAGAGCAGCTTTTCAAACCATTTGTTCTCGAGCTAAGTCCGACTAAAAGCTGAGAAACGGCTGAAGGTAAAATGTGTTTATAACCTCTCCGTGTTATGTCTCTTTCAGATTGTGAAGGTCCTGAACCTCTACACTCCAGTCAACGAGTTTGAGGAGAGAGTATCGGTGTCATTCATACGAACCATACAGGTGATTTACTCATACAGACGTATCAATACAACACTGTTTTCTGGACATAGGCCTAATACTTTATGCACCTCTTGGAATAAATATTTGCATTTGCTACAAAATTGCCTGATTACTGTCTTAAACAGATCATAATGTATTGTTTTATTATTTCAAGATACCTTTCTACCTTCCAGGCAGATACAGACTGAATCTAAAAATTCTGCACAGTTCTAGGAATAAAGAAATAATTGTAAAAAGTGTAGCAGCAATGCAAAGCACTAAAATATGCAACAACACTGGTCCAGACCTCTTAAGAACTTTTTAGACTTTTTTTCCACAATTAAAATTGGCTCTTTAATCTGCAAATTAAACTTGACTGCATATTAATTATTTCCATCTCACATCCTCTCTTCTTCTTTCCATCCAGACTCGCTTGCGAGACCGCTGCGAGAGTCCCCAGCTGTTGATGGACACGAAGATGATTTACCCGGTCACGTTCCCGTTCAGCCCTTCCTCCCTCGCCCTGGAAACCATCCAGATCCCCAGCTCGCTCAACCTGGCGTTCCTCACCCGTGTCTAAACCGACGGCCCCCACAGGACTGCGGCGATTTTTGATGTAGTGGCCACAGTTGGAATTTCAATGTTTTAACACAATTTGAGCAATTATGTCCAAAAAAAACAAAAAACTGAAAAGCTTCTAATTCAAAACATGGTTTCCAGTTCCCTTTAGATATCCCTGGTCTGCACCTGGATACTGACGCACATAAAATTAGACACTCAAACGCCACCACATGCATCTGTACAATCCTTACGTCCTCTGAACAAACACGTGCACGCCTACACTCGACCTATATCATCCACCCACTGCTTGTAAAAACGCCTGCTTCTTAGAGAAGCCACAGGGCCAGATCAATGCCTCCAGTACTCGCTCTCCATCGACACCTGGGTCTGTCTTAGTGGACTTAACGCTGGTCTCCCCCCCCAGCACCCTCCTCCGTGTTTCAACTAGCTGTTAAGATCGTTGTTCTCGTCATCGTCTCGTTCTCCGGTGAGAATGTAACGTACCAATACACAAAGGAGGCGTCGAGACCTCACAAAGAGAAATGACTTGATAAGTTGTAGTCTAGCTTGGCATGTTGGTTCGCTATATAACAAAGTGAGTTCTGGGTCCCAGTACGAAGCCAGCTGAGTGATAACCGTGCTGAAGTTAGCTCTCTCCGCCCCCATGTTGAGGTAACATGGACCAGGCTTTACTGTATGTTGTCATTTTACTCTCTAAACACAGTCGAGCCAAGACAGAACTCATTGTCTGTACTATATTATTTATACATATATAAATATAAATAATATATATCTTGTATTTTATTTATTGCATTTACCTCCGTCCCAGCCTCCCTTTTTTTGTTATTTTTTTTAGATTAGAAGCTTTCTCTTTGCAAAAAAAAAGCATGTCCAATATATGAAGGATGGGACCATCATTTCCCAGGATAAACACCTTTGTAAGGACAGTTTTAGCTCCATTATAGGCTATTTATGTCAAAATCAGGTAAATTACGTAGTATAGTGTGAGTAGTGCCAGCACAGATGATTATTCGTTATCATGTCTTAACTTGGAGATGTCGCTTTACCATGTTTATCCTGCATTTCTGGCAGATGAAGTGTAGCACAGGTTTTAACTGCAGAGAGATTTAGAAGGTACGAGGTTTGAGCTCTGACGAGGGTTTATAACCTGTTACAATCTATACTGTTTACAGCTGTGACCAGAGCTGAGCGCCACACCACACACTGGCACAAAGATATATATATACACACACACACACACACACACACACAACATTACACTCTGCTTACTGCTGTATCACCGGGAGTTTTGCACTCTGAGCGCTTTCCTCTCTCCTTCTCTCTGGTCACAGCTCCAGTCACAGCTTTGAATCTGTTTTACTAGTATCAACATGGAACTATTTATTTCAGTATTGTCATTTTCTTAAGTATGAAGGTTATGTATATCGTGATGAAGCAATGTATCGCTGAGCAGTAAGAATAGAAAAGTGTTTTTTTTTTTTGTTTTTTTTTTCTTTACATCAATGTTTTCTGCTTTATTCCCACACAAACACTTAACTGCAGCTTTGGGGGCTGATTCCTCTCCTCTCCTCTCCTACATGTCCGTCCTATGCCTTCCTGTTTAGTGGCCAAGAAAACACAACATGGGCCTTTTTTTATTACCAAAAACAACCGAATATGTGGAACTGTTTACGCTCCACATCTCAATTGCACCGCAGGGTCAAAGGTAAGGTTTACTGACAAAGAAAAATACCTTTTTTATCTTTTCTGTTTGGGTGCGCTGATTGTTTTTGGCTCAGATCTCCAGTCATATTTGGAACTTGCTTTCGAAGGCTGAGGTTGATATTGCTCCAGATCCATTATTACTCGGTCAGTATGGCTACAGTGTGGTATAATAACTGTACATCATGCACTGCTGCTGCCCTCATCTAACCTGCACGGGCTTTACCAGCATCACCAGCTACCATCAAGGAACACGCATGCTATTGTTCTTTTTCTGTTGTTGTTTGTGCATAGAAACCTCGGCGTAGCTGAGAGCCGTTGGATTGGAGAGTTAGGGAATCTGCCCATGTTGGTACAAAAAGTCCCCTGTCTGCGTTCACATTGTCCTCGCTGCCTCGTGTTTACCACTTTTGCCCGTTTACTTCCTGCTGTGCCATTAGTATTAAGAGTTAACCAAATTTGCCTCTTGCCCTCACGTGAACCTAAATGTTTGCCTAATGACCTTTCCCAAAGATATTTCACTTTAAAGGAATATTTTTCTTTTCTTTTTTAAAGGTGCCCATATATAGGATATTGTGAATGGTCCCCAAAACTGGATTTCTTTTTTAAAGTTTCATTAATATAATTTAATGTTTTGTTTAGTCTAAAACCAACCAGCCAAGGAAGCATAGATGAAAATGTTTGGGGTTTTTTTGCAGCCGGGGAAATATCTGAACTTGCTGTCACAATCTCTGGTGAAGCTACAGCACGTGCTGAGAAATAAAAACTTTTTGAAATCTTCAAATTGTCAGAGAGTGAAGAGAAGTTAGTATGTGAAGTTGTCGCACATGTATTTGAGAATAATTTGACATCCATATGCTCTCATCGGGACCACATGTTATCCATCTGCCTTTTTGTTATATTATTAGGTAGATTAAAGTATGGTTTGTGTAAAGAGTACATATCTGCGGCAAGGAAGACGGTAACTGGAAGGAATTTATTAACCATATGAATGTTTCAAATTGTTAATGAAGTGTATCATGGTTTTAGCTGCACATTGTTGGACAAAGCCTTATCTGAATGATTTGCTCTCTGAATGACTTAAACACATGATCAACATTGTGGCATTGTTTTTGTTCCGTCGGTGCAAGGTTTTTCTTTACACTGTAAAATGAATATATATTGTTAAATGTGATCATTTTCCTTTTCGATAAGGTGTCCTTTTGTCTTACAGTTGGTGTCACCGATGGGTTGCACTGTTTAGCCATCAGTCCAAAATGCACTTTTTAGACATTATTGAGGAAGTCGGATAAATGGTAGATGGATAAAGACTGCGACTTTGACTCCCACCACCTTTTCTACTGAACCACGGCCCATTAAGCTTCCTCTGCCACATTCCCTTCACTTTCTTAATCGGTGATTTTTCTTGCTGTTTTATTCAAACTATCAATTATTGCAAGCCACAGGTAAGAAGACACAGAATTCCGCGGATGCAGCAGCAGCTTTCTCACACTTGGTCAGACTATCCTTGTGGACTGATGTATTGAGAGTGCAGTGCGGGAAGGCTGGCCTAGTTTCAGAGGAGAGTAAAATGTTCATTCATTGCTTCGTATTGTTGAGCTGCGGCGTCTTGTTCCCCTGGGCTTCTCTTGAGCTGTCAAACGGAAAGGAAAAAAAAAAAGTGTCATTCCTTCATTCTGCGTTTTTACATGAAGGAGAGAGTTGGTTGTACGATACGACGTAGACATTATAAATGACCATTGTTCTTATCAGCACTAGCGTTGATTGTGCCATTTTAAATATTGTTAAAAACATATATCATCACCTCAGCTGTCGCGGTACCGGTGTGAACATGCTGATGCCGGTACCAAATGTTTCCTCTCTGACCCATGTGTACATTTGACAAACTGGACTGTTTGTAGTTTCTGGTAGCTGTGCTTAGTGAATGTGTTCACCGTTAAGAAACTAAGAAACTTGGAATAAATTGTCAAATCTGTAAAAGTAAAATAAAAGAATACAGCACTGTTGGATTGTCTCTGGGAGATTTTTTTTTTCTCATTTATAAGTCTTGTGTCAAAACACCTTTTAAGAAAATGTGATTTGTGCAAAAAAAAAAAAAAGTCTAGCCATTAAATAAACTATATTTATTAAATAAATATTTAAAAAATAAATCTGCAGGGGAGAAGCTGCGTGTTGATTTTTTTTCCCCTTGAACCTTCTTGCTCTTTCAGTGACGGCACAAGACTTAAAACTCGCAGGTAATCAGAGCTAGATGTAATAGATTACATTCAATGGAATTACACATCCGATTACAACATAAACATGCAACAAAAAATATGGTTGTCTTATAACACGGATAGAATATTGCCATTTAATTCAGATTTCACAAAAAAAATCAATTTATTTTTAAGTTTATTTTACAACAAGGAAGCGATGTAATGTACAGTAACATTACATCATGCAGTTTAAAAGTTTATTTTATTTTTTATATTAAATCTATAATGTGTACTGTATCAGGCTGTAAATGTAACTTTCCACGCCTCGCAGGTAATGTTGTGGAGCAGTCACAGCTTAGACACTTTACTAAGGAGCTTACTGTTCCCTCACTGACAATCCTCTTCGCTGCACAAACTCAATTTAGTTCTCCAGGGACAAATACCTGTTGTGCAGATAAACATTCTCTTGTAAGGTAAGATTTTATCATTGATATGGCTGCTATTTGTGGAAATAATGTTTTGCAGATTGATGTCGGTGTGTTTTGTATTTACATTTGTGTTGAAGTTATGGAATCTGTTGTGCAGACGTAGGTAGAAAGTGTAGGGACCAAACTTAATCTATTCATCTACAAATGATTAATCAATAATGAAAATAATTGTTAGTTGCAGCCTTGCTTGTGATGAATTGAGTCTGGAGAGTTGAGAGTCGAGAGTCATCCATGACGTTAGGGTTAGGGTCAGTTTGAGTTCAAACTGCCAATATGACTCACATTATGTTATTCTATGAACGTTTTATAATACCAGAGTTAAATGGAAGGACTGGGCATGTGATGATAATGAACTTTAATCTCTAAGTGAGGTTGCAGTTTTCTAAATATATACATTTGCTAACATTTTTACAAAATGTACTCTAGAAATGTATATAATATGTGTTTTGAAGTTGTTTTTTTTACCAAATACAAAGTGAAAGTGTTGATGTATTTGTATTGGGAAAAATTACAATTATAAAACAAGATACAGATTCAAATAAAGGTAAAGTGCATGTGCAGTAGTGATGAAATGAGGATGTGTGATGTGAAGGGTCATATTCAGTTGTAGTTTGGTTTGTACTGCGTTATACTCTCGAGTGTGTACTGGCAGTGTGCAGTTCCCAGAATAGCTGTGCTGCACTCCTTTCTGCTGGAGCTCTGAGAAGGATCAGGCGGGAGTAGATTACCAACTACTTATCTCATAGCACACACATACACACACCCACAGGCCAAGTGGTCACAACACGGTACAGAAATCAAAAGAGCCTCAATAAACAAAAAATATCTCCAACCTGTGGTCTAGCTGATTGAATGAATCTTTATGTTTGAGTCTGTGTGTTTCCCACAGGGTGTGTGTGCTGATCAGCTGCAGCTATGTGTGACCAGACGTTCGTGGCGGCCACTTTTGGCCCCTGCGACAGCTGCGGGAAGGCCAGTCCTCTCATGAACATCTACATTAAGACCGAGGCCATCAACTACTGCTCCTTCTGTGTGGAATTGGTACGTTTTCCTTTCAGTTTCTCATCAGCAGCCACGCACTTTCATTACAAACTGTGGCCGTGTTTGCAGTATCTGAAGGCTTCTTTGTATACATTTAATTTGAGTGGATGTAGTGTAGATCCAACAAGATATTTATCTCCTGAAAAGTGGAAAAAGAGAGACTCAATCCCTACAAACTCAGGTGTTCTTAGGGACCTTAAAAAAAACAAGGTCTTTACTAAAGAACCACGAAGTACAACAAATAAAATCACTCTAAGAGGCCAAACATAGAAAAAGCAAACAGCAAAACATAAACTAAACTTGACTAAGGGAACAATGCTGGAAACCGCAGGCTCTTTTGATGACATAAGACACAAGACGAACTGGCACAGGACACAGGGAGACGATGGCAGGAAGTGCTCTGAAATGAGAGGGAAAGGTAAGTACAAAATAAAACAGGAAGTGCAATGACAAGACTAGACATGAGTGACTCTAACTTAACAAGTGAACAATGAGACATGACTAAACATAAATCTAAACTATAAACTAAACATGAAACATATAACATAAACCTGATACGTAACTTAACCTGACATAAATAAATGAACAAACATGACATGTTTACTCTTGTGTTTTGTAAGTCGCTTTGGCTAAAGGAAATGTAAAGTAATGTCTATCTATGGACATATATGATGACAACAGCAATCTGTGAGGCAGCTGTCACGCTTCTACATATGAAGGGTATCTTTACATGAGGATCATACTAACACTTTGTGCAACATCTGCTTAGCTGAGGACACTATTCAGCAGCACCTTGTAACATGCAACTGTAGTAATGTAGCCTACACACTCACACACGTACACAAGACGTCATGAGGACCTTGAAGAGAAAGATGCATGCCACTGAGCTGATCTGTGGCTCTTTGTCAACATCTCACTTGACACTCTCCTAAAATAATTTGAGTGGAGCGTTTAGGCGTGTCTGGCAAAAATACTGCAGGAAAAGTATAATAAAAGTAAAGTAAAACATCTGGAGCAGATGCACCTTAAATCTGAAAACACAGACAATGTATCCTTTGCTTTAGATGAGATTTATTTTTTTTTTTTAAATAACCCTAAGGCAAAATGAGTCAATTAAATTTAAATATGCTTACATTTGATAGGGGGGGAGGGATTATTTAAAATTGCTTGGTTGAACAGTTTTTGGGTATGTGTCTGTGCATTCATGCTTTTAAAAAGGACACAAAAAAAAGGCCAAATGTTTAATTCTATAATGTCATTACTGAGCAAACATCTCACTTTGAAATAATAGTAATCACAATGCCTGTTTAATGTTTTACTCAATATTAAGATGGCACAGTATCACAATTTTGTATCTTTTGACATGTATGCACAACTTTAGTCAAATGAAAACATTACATTAAAGAAATGCAGGAGTGGGGACTTTTGCAGCAGAACTTGATGAGACAGAAATAGTGAGTTTTCTAAGGATATATGATGCTCAACGATCAGAAAAAGTTACACAATGTTTTTCTCTCTTAACAATGATTTAACTATAACTATGGGAATGTGTGGAAGCGTGTCTCGATGCACCTGTGTCAGCGTGTCTCCATGTCTGTGGTGCCTGTTAAATGTTTTTGAATGTGGAGGATGGAGGATGGAGGGAGGAGGGAGGAGGGGGGTGACGGACTGAAGAAGAGCACGAAAAGTGAGAGTGACACGCGGCTCGCGCAGCATCACTCTGGGCGCGCTCGAGGACAATCTTTACCAACCTTTTCCGTGTTTTTTTTTTCCTTTTTCTCCAGTGTTTCTCTTCCCCTTCCGCTCCCTCTGAGTGTTTTTGTTGTTGTTGTTTTTCCTCTCAAAGATGGCTTGTCAGGGGCTCCAAGCAGGGGAAAGCCTGGCGTCGCTGAAGAGGGAGAGCGAGAGTCTGAAGAAGAAGCTGGAGGAGGAGCGGGGGAAGCTCAACGACATCGAGTGTAAGTGTCGAAAACAACCATCACTCCCGCTGCAGAGATAAAAGCTCGACATGTGGCATAAGGTTTGCTTCTAACAGCTCACTGCATGCTCACTGTGAAGGGAAGTTTTCACTTTGTGTGTCTGTTCAGTGACGAGGATGACATATATCTTCTGTAAATCACAGCCTCCAGTCAGTGGTCGGGTGTATAAGTAAATGCATTTACTCAACTGTAACTGCTTCAGCACAATGTTGAGGTAGGCTACTTGTAATAATAATAATAATAATAATAATATATAGACATAGATGGAAAATAAAACACTTCAAAATAACATTTAAAAAAACAAAGATGAAATTAAAATACATAGAATGCATAACTAAATAAAACCTGAGGAATAATAGGAATATTAAAATCACTCACCATATTTGCAGCTTTCACATATACATCAATAAAAACTGCAGCAGCATCAAAAGGTCTTTATTCTCTTTGTACTTGATCCTGAGTATTTCCATTTTTACAGTTACTTTGCAGAGTAACATTTTTACATACATAACCTATAAAATATGATGGAATTGTTAAATATGAACCTTCCTGACGGTATATAAAATAGTTAAAATGAGGTTCCAACTTGACTAGTTAGAAACATTAAATTCTGCTTACATGTTCAAGCATCTCTAATAATAATTCAACAATATCTTGTATAATGATTTATACAACACAGACAGGCACCATTCTGCCGCATTTGAAGTATTTTTACTTTTCGTGATTTACAATACATGTTTCTGTTCTTTTACTTAAGCACGATTTTGAATGAAGCTCTTTTGCCTCAGTGCAGCAGGTGGCTGAGAAGATTGAGGTGTTGGGAGCTCTCTCCATAAAGACCAGACGTCTGCTGAAGGGTCATGGGAACAAGGTGCTGTGTATGGACTGGTGTAAAGACAAACGTCGTCTGGTCAGCTCTTCACAGGTAAACACCCGCGCACCTGCACACACATACAGATGTATTGTCTCATACAGGACAATGTTCATTGTATGCTGTAACCCAATAGTATATGGGCTCTATTTCATTTTTGAGTAATGCAGATTTTCCTTTCTTATCTAGGATGGCAAAGTGATTGTCTGGGATGCGTTCACTCTTAATAAGGTGAGTAGAGGCCTGTGTGGGGCTTTTGTGTGAATGTGGGAATTCATTTGAACAATAACTTCCATTGATTTAAATGGCTGAATATCGAAATATTTAGATTATTTTGAAGAAGAAAAAAAAACATTATGGGGCATAATTTAGGGGTTCAAATGTATAATCCCTTTATAAAAACTAAAGTTCTGATTTATGATATCCTTATGTGGGTTTTACTTTTATGACAGTAGCCAAAGTGAAGAGAAATTTGAGGATATGCTGGTAGTGTATGTTTTTCTCCCTCTGTAAATCTGTATTTAAAAGTTCAAAAACACACAAATTCAAATTCAGATTTGGAAATCCAACAATAAAGTAATTCAACAACTTCTACAAATTCTCTAATTCAGTTCTAACGCTCTAATTTTTACCGAGCATTTTCTGTGTGGACAACAGAAGTTTGAGCTCAAATGTCAGTCATGAATCAAAAGGTTGAGATCAATGTCCATCCAATAGAACGAAATGTGTCTCCTCACCATAAGTACTGGTGTTAAGTGGGCGGGGGGTCATTCTCTGCTGTCATACATCTGAGAGAGAGAGAGCAAGACGATAACATGGAAATATGCGTTTAGATTATCCATCCATCTGTCCCTTGTATAGTGTGTGTGTGTGTGTGTGTGTGTGTGTGCGTGTGTGTGTGCGTGCGCGTGTGCGTGTGTGTGCGCACGCCTGAGTGCACTTAAATACCAGCCAGGGTTCAGCCTGGTTTGACCATCATGCCTCTTCATGGAGTAGACATAACCACACTAAACATAAGCCCTATTAATGCAGGTTTACTGCTGTGTGTGTGTGTGTGTGTGCGTGTGTGTGTGTGTGTGTGTGTGTGTGTGTGTGTGTGTGCGTGTGTGTGTTACAGGAACATGGGGTGACCCTGCCGTGTACATGGGTTATGGCGTGTGCTTATGCTCCCTCGGGTTGTGCTGTGGCGTGTGGGTGAGTACAGAGAACTTGACATTTTTTATAAGCTGCTACTCTTTCCAATAATCAAAAATCAACAGCACAACTGTGAAGTGAAAATATATATTTGAAATTGTTTTAATAAAAAGTTATTTCTATTATGAAAGAGGGATGATAATTATCTTATTGTGCTCAAATGTAACTTTGCAAAAACATCAATACTTTAAATGACACATGCAACACGGTTTCTCTTTTTCAATAGCTTCACACTCATGTAACTATATTTAAAAAAAACACAACTTAGCTCATAATTTATCTGTCAGCCTGGATCAACTATACATCAATACCCTTGAAACCCTGCAGAATAATCGTCTACTATTTAATCTTAAATAGTGAGTGACCCATCATTCAACCCCCGATGTTTTTCTCTCCTTCAAAAGCGGATTGGATAACAAGTGCTCAGTGTTCCCGCTGTCACTGGACAAAAACGAGAACTTGAATGCAAAGAAGAAATCTGTTGCCATGCACACCAACTATGTTTCAGGATGCACCTTCACCACCTCTGACATGCAGGTGAGCACCAGTTCATTGCCTTGTGAGAAACTGCAAATAAGAGCATTTAAAAAAAAAAAAAGGAAACTTTTGTAAACTATTATAAATGATTGAATGCACTTTGTCACTGGGACCAGAAAAAAAAAAAAAACATGGATTCTGAATACATTCATAAACGTTGTATGTTTTAATTGTATTTGTAAGATTTGTAGTGATTAACACTGACTTGAATCTGAGTCATATGTAGGATCTGAACCTGAAGGCTTTGGTGATGTTTGGTGATGCTGCTGTTCACACAGTTTGCCATTTTAAATGAATGCTTACCAACCAGAGCTGTTCTATCTTTCCATTTTCCCGTAAATAAATGGATTATATCTACTCTTTATATTTACCACGTTTTGCCCTGGTCTTTTCGCAGTTTACAATCTGTACAATGAACGAACTTCAGCTGTTAAAACCCCAACATCAAAACCAGTAGAGCCTTACAGTTACATTAACATTAGCCCCAGCATTGTGACAGGAAGGGTTCATCCGGGATTCACAGAGACCAACAAGCCACCCGTCTATTGTCTCCTCCCCATTAGTCATCCAATTAAAATCAAATGCCATAAAAACAATCTGAAAAAAATCTGTCAAATAATTATAGATTTTATAAGTTCATTTCAAATACTGTATTTTTATGATAATTTTTTCGGTGAGTCATGTTTTTTAGGTGGTTTCTATTTAAAGACTAATGAATCACCATCGATTAGAATTTATTTTTTATTTTTTTTGTTGGCTGTTCCTTCGACTCCCGAGCAGGATAGAAGGAAGGTAGGCGACACACTTACGAGAAGAAGATATTTGGCTTTAATAATTGACTCCCCTCCGGCCCTCAGCGAGGCAGAGGAGCACAATAACAGCAGACAGGGTGATGGATGGCAGGGCTGAGGAGGGGGCAGGAAAGAGACTGGGGGGCTGGGTGATGGTCCTCTATCTTACGTGTATTAATAGACACTGAGTGGTCTTTATCTAGGAAAGAGTGGAGTACACTGCCCTGAAGGCAGAACATTTAACACTTAGACACGCACGTGCATTTGTTCTTCCTGAGTGTCTCTCTCATGCCACGAGCACACTGTAACGCTCGCAGCCTTCATACTTTACCACTAAGTACACCACGGTTGTCGACTACATTGAGGGCTCAGAAAATTCTTCTTCTTTTTTTGAGAGAGACTGGTTCCACATTAACAGGAGAGTTAGGATGGCACACAGTGTTGTGTTGTCGTATCTGGAGCTGCAAGGATTTGTCGACTCATCGATTGGTCGAACCACAGAAAGATAATCGGCAACTATTTAGATAATCGACTAATGGTTATAGTAATGTTTTAATGCAAAATGGCAGAAAATGCTTTTTTTTACCCTCTCAAATATGGAGATTTCCTGCTTTTTCTCTGTTATATATCACATTGAATTAAATATCTTTGGGTTTTTAGAATGACCAAACAAGATATTTAAAGACATCACTTTGGACTTTAAGAAACTGGGATGGACATTTTTCAATATTTGCTGACATTTTTACGAAACATTTAATCAATTAATTTTTGAAATAATCGTCGGATTTATCAGCAATTAAAATAATCGGCAGATTCATCAATAATGAAATAAGTAAAATAACCGTTAGTTGCAGCCCCTAGTTGCTCTCTGTGTGTGTCCAACTGGGAGCAACATTAAAGTAGTGCACTCAGCCGGTGAGTTTGGATTTCTGAGATCGGCTGTTGCACTGACGGAGTCGTCAGGCTTTCTCATAAAGGACATTTACATGTGGGATCACTTGGTTATTTAATGAACCCCCTGCAAGTATTTTAATATATGGCAACATGCAGGTGGTGGTGGGCTGAATCAGACTGACGCAAAGGCTCTCTGTTAGATCACTGAGCTTCCCATCTGTGTGTGTGCGTGTGTGTGTGTGCGTGTGTGTGTGTGTGTGTGTGTGTGTGTGTGTGTGTGCATCAGTAATTGTGGCTTACTGATAATTGCATTCATGTTGAAACCGGAGCTACCTCTCAGTGCAGGCAGGATGTGGTGTGTTTTTGTGCCTGAGGTCATCCAGCAGGAGCTCTATAATCCAGCAGCCAGCAGGGATCTCTGATGTCTGCATGTGTCTCTAAGTGCCCATAATCTGTTTTCTTTAGAGGAATCGCTGGCATTTTGGCATCTCGTGTGCTTGTTTGTATGTGGATACATGATGCGCGGTGACAGTTTTCTCCTGGTGAGGATGTGCTGACCTTTGGCTTTTGTCATGTACAAAAAAAAGTATATACTGTATGTGTGTGTCTGCCCTGTGGGGGCTGAAACTCCCGATTATTTTCATTGTCAATTCATCTGCCGATAATTATTTCATTTAATTGATAATCGTTTAGTCTATATGATGCTGATTTCTGATTTTCAAATACACCAAATATTTGGTCAACAATGATTTCTGACAAAGAAAAAGCAGAATATCCTCTCATTCGAGAAGCTGTAATTAGAGAATATTGGAATTGTTTCACTATTTCTGCTTGAAAAGTAGTTGCCAATAATTTTTCTGTCTATTGACTAATTGTTTAAGCTCTACAGTAAATATGTGCATGTATAGTACAGCAGCAACTGTCATGGGCTTATTAAAAGTTGTCATATTACTGAAAAGACCTGTCCACATGATCAGATCAGACTTTAGAAAGTAGATGTTGTCGATGCTGTTCTGTTTCTTTTAAGCCACCAGCAAAATCCAAATGATCACATGGCCGTTAAACTTTTCCTATCAAACATTATTCCATCAAGTCAATAATTTTCCACTTTATTTTTGGCTGTTTCGCTTCTCAGTTTTAAGTGTTGAAATTGAGAAATGAAAGCAAAGCCTGGAGTAGAAGTCATATACAGATGAAACGCTATTACTTCTCTAGAATCAATCAAATCCCGCAGGTTTATTTTATTATAGCATGAACAGTACATTTGTTTAAAAAGATTATCTGTAATCATTTTTTCAGTCTCTGTAACATAGTCCACTTTCCTCTATCAAAAGATTAACTTTTTTGCAATCCATATTCCAAAACAAAACAGCGTTTTTTTCGGCCATGGGTTCGGCATTTACCCTTCGAAACCCATCAAAGCACCTCTGTGACGGCACTTCCTCTTCTCCTTTCGACATTGTGGGTTCACTGGCTCCTTTAGGATGGTAGTTCCCTCAGTAAATCATACTACAGTGTTTCAAAAGAGAGAACAAGTTCCACGAGGAGATGAAGTTTACGAAATGTTACAAAATATACCCAACGTACATGACTAAGTAAAAGTAAGCTCCATGTTTTCACAGTGTTGATTGTTTTGTGGTTCGTGTGTGTACGTATGTAGAGCATGTGTGGCGTGCTCGTGCTCTTGCATTCATGTGTGTTGGTGCTTTTCTCCATGTGTGAATGTGTCTGTTAGATCCTGACCTCCAGCGGTGACGGCACATGTGCCTTGTGGGATGTGGAGAGCGGGCAGCTGCTGCAGAGTTTCCATGGTCACACAGCTGATGTCTTGTCCCTGGACCTCGCCCCATCTGAGACTGGAAACACTTTTGTCTCTGGGGTGAGAGAGAGATAGTGTGCGCCTGTCTGCGTATTTGTCTGTTTGAAATGAATTCATGCATTCGTGGCAAAACCCTGTTACTGACGGATCTAGAGTTTTGAAGAAATGTGATTTTTACAGGACAACAACAATATTTTCTTTCTCTAATAATCTGTGTTTGTGTGTGTGTGTGTGCATGCGTGTGTGTGTGTGTGTGTGTGTGTGTGTGTGTGTGTGTGTACCAGGGCTCTGATAACAAGGCCAACATTTGGGACATGCGCTCTGGACAGAACATTCAGTCTTTTGAGAGCCACGAGTCTGACATCAACTGTGTAAAGTGAGTCCAGCTCTTTGATTCAAAAAAAAAAAAAAAACGATAATAAAAAGTCTCACAGTGTCTCTTATTAAGTAAGTGGGAGATGAGACAGAGATAAAACTGTTGTCTCACCTCTGCTACTACCTTTGTGATTATAATTCCACCTGAGGTCATCAAAATGCACAATGAATGAAGGCATTTCACCGACATGTGTCTGCACACATGCGTCACAGAAGACTTCTGAGGCCGTCTGCTACCCTTTCATTTGTTTGTCTTCACTGAACGAGACACTGTAGTGCCCTGATTGTAAATCATGTTTTCAATCAGCGGTTGAATACTAAAAAACTAATGTAATCTGCATCTGATCTGGTCTAAAATAACTTTTAAAGCAGTTCTTCAGGTGTGTGGAAAAACATTTTCATTGCATTTTTGGACCAAATATGCCAAAAACACAGAACACAAATCAGCGTCAGCCTCGTTTTATTTTGTTGTTGTTTTTTTCACATTGAGGAGATTTGCTCATCTTATGTGTCAGAGACCAAGTTTAAGTCTTCCAAGATGCAGAACTGCTCACTTGTTTTGAAATGAGTAATCGAGTTTCTGTTGTGTTTGCAGGTACTACCCCAGTGGAGATGCCTTTGCTTCTGCTTCAGACGATGCCACAGTGAGTCACGTCGTGCAGTATGACCTGCTTATCAGTTTGTTGTGATGTGTCAGCTGGTCAGGTCGATATGTGTCCTGTGCAAGAGCGTTGAATTGACGTCCTCAGTGCATGTGTGGAGATTGATTTATTGGACTCGCTTTCTTATCATGATTTGACGATGGAGTGACCTCAGTGAACAGGACATTTGTCTGATTGCAGGCTAACAGAAAAACACCTCTCGACAGAAACAAATACATACGCATATCAGTGATGTGTACAGTCGACGGATGGGATGATATAGGATTTTATCGCTATCGAGATAAAAAAAAAAGCAACAACATTCACAATAAGTCTTTCTGTTAAATTTCCATTATCAGGAAAATTGTGAATATCCTCTTGTGACTTAAAAAAGCTGCCTATCTCGCTATCATGGTAAAGAAAAATAGAGCCTGATTAAAAATAAATACAGAAATGATCATGTAGGAGAGAACAGACTCACACAATGTTGCTGTTTTTAATTGATTTATCCTTTATTTATGCAGGGGGGCCTTATGATTACTCTATTAAAGATTGTTTTATTGTTAGTTTTTCATTTAAAAAAAGATGTGTCTTATAGTGATGCAATAAAAATATTTTGTTCTGCACAAAATGTAAGGTAATGTATATGTTTTAGTGCCATTTTAAACAGTTTTAAGCATATTTTGAGGATTATAATGAATTGCAATTCTTTTGTCCAGGATAATTGTGACAGGAATTTTTCATATCGTTCTAACCCCAACCCTATTACTGTAATAGTGCCTGCTGTATGCTAAAATATCTATTGTCTAAGTACCGTTGTGTGTCCTGTCTGTGTTGTTGCATGTTTGTTGGCGTCCCTCAGTGTCGTTTCTTTGATCTGCGAGCTGACCGCGAGGTGGCCGTCTACCAGAAGGACAGCGTTATATTTGGTGCTTCCACCTTGGACTTCTCTCTGAGTGGTAAGAAGTTTGTAAAGCACTTTAAACTGCAAAAACAACCAAAAAACAACCAAGGTTTTCTGATTCTGATTCTGATTACTCATCAGCATCTACTGAGAAAGTTAAAAACTTTTTTGAAATTATATTCAATATAAATTAAGCTATTTTTGATGAATCAAGGAAACAATATGCTCTCACAATTTCAATATCAGAACTTTTGTTTGTCTCTACTTCCCCTTGTTCCAAATTCCCCACTTCCTCTTTCATGTACTTTACCTCCCTCGCCCCCACACGGCCCCAGGGCGCCTGCTCTTCGCTGGGTATAATGACTACACCATCAATGTGTGGGACGTTTTGAAGGGAACTCGTGTCTCCGTCCTGTTTGGCCATGAGAACCGTGTCAGCAGAGTCAAGGTGTCACCTGACGGCACGGCGCTGTGCTCGGCCTCCTGGGACAACACTTTACGGGTGAGCGACATTTCCCCCGCTCAACATGACTTCACCACTTCACCGTTATTTCCCTTATTTGTTAATAACTTTTTTCACGCATGAAATCACATCACAACAGCTGTGTTTGATAAATAAATGAGGAGAATAACATTGAATAATGTTATTAACGTCTGAATGTGATCTGCTCTTCTTTGTCTAAAGGGTTAGGGCTGTCGCGACATGCCGGTATTTACCATATACATACAAAAATAAATATTGATATCTTGTTAATAATTCACATACGAGAATATCATGTAAATAGTCCAGTGCCTCTTAAATAATTTATCTTTCTTTCTTTTTGTATGCTTTTGTACAGTACATTGTTGTACTTTAAAAAAAATATGTATGTTGTTTAACTGGTCCTGGCCAAGACAGCGGCATAAAAGAGCGAGCAACATACTTAAAACAAAACAGCAAGAAGTTAAAACAAACAACATGAACATTTCACATAAAAGCAACAAACAACCAACTTAAAACAAACAGCAAATAAAAATAAAACAATGAATTAGCAGTGTGTGCAATTAGTGGTCTTAATCCTGATTTTATAATCTTCCATGCCTATAAAATAATCTTATTTAAAGAGTTTTTGCAGCTCACACCAAAAAAGGGACAAAACGCACAATAGATAAAAATGTAAGATTTATTTGACTGAGAGCATTAATACATTTTTTTTTTAATTTCTATAGAAATCCCTATTATGATTTCTTATGGCCTGATATTGAAAACCTGATATTGCGACAGCCCTTTAGGATTCTAACTAATCAGTCCAGTCCAGTATATATATTTGTATCATATTCATCGGATAATTGTTAAACCTAAATTAGGTTGGCCTACTACTCTTTAACTGGATATGGGTGCACTTTTTTAAAATGTATTTTTAGTTGCGTGTTGAGGTTGTTGAGCTCGTAACTTATGATTCTTCACACTTCTCTCATGCAGATTTGGTCCTAGAGCTGATATCAGTTGTGATCCAGTGACGTTGTGTGACCGCCAGGACTGCGAGTCCCTGCCTGACGCCAACACTACTACTGCAGGAGTGTGTACATACAAACCTTCAGTGTGACAACACACACAACACAACAACCTAAAATGTCTGTTCTGAAAGAGAATATACCATTGTATTATTATATTATTCCTTTGTTACTGTTATATGTTATTGTTTAGCTTGATGTCTGATAATTAAGTCATATTTATTCCTTACATAGTGGGAAATACTTGTGAGTGCATCTGCTCTGCCATGTAGAACTACAGATAATATCAATGATTGTGCAGAATCCTACTGTATCGTCCTGTAGGTTTACTCACTGTAATTGTTGTGGCACGTTGCCGTATACATTGTTGTGATAATCCAAAGGGAGACAACTCTAATGTGGCCACAGATTATATTATTTCTATATGCATAAACCTCAACAGTTTAGTTACATGTTTGCGTGAGAACAATAAAGGAGATTTTAAGTTTTCTCTTCTACCTTCAATTATTCACTCAGTTCTGAAAGCCTCATGTGCAGGTGGAGCCAAAACAGATAAAAGGTGACGCGATACGTCTCCGCATAAACGAAATACAAATGGATGTTTGGTATATCCGCTTATTTTGACTGATTGTGCCACACAGGCTTCATTCTACTGCAGCTTCCTGTCACCGAGGTTGACCTAGATTCAATGCCAATGGCTGACATTTGCATTTCTTCTGTTCTGTGGAGAGGAGAAATGTAAATATCCTGAGACCTGATGATTCTGTCATCAGGGTTTCGTGCTACTGATTTCACAGATTATTTTTGGGTGAGTGTTTTTGAAGACAATATTCTCGTAAGACATCCCAGGAAAAACTGTTAGCCTGATTTCGTTATTTATTTTAAAGGCAACTAAATGGGCTCAAGGGAAACTGTAGAGTACTGAATGACACTCCTTTGGTTACACCGTATGCCACCAGGGGGCGGTGCACTGCATCACAATTTTAACAGGAAGGTATGTACAGTATGTCTGGCTGTCTTTCCTATGAAAAGTCCTGTGTTAGTGCGTTTTTTAAGGGATCATTTCCATATTTAAAAAGACATATCCTTAAATCTATAGCTACACCACTAGGGTATGATGAGGACAAACTAAACTTACCACGCATTTAGGGTTTTCCATGACTCCCAGTGTGAAAAAATATTTAGATTTTCTTTTTTTTAATAGATGGAACTTTCAGAAAATGTACTTACAAACATCAGAAGTGACCTTAGGAGATGAATATACTACCTCAACTTCTCTATCGTATCCAGATGCTATACTGTTACATATTACAAAGAAACTACCTAAGCAGATTGGGAGAGACTTCTCAAAGTGTATATGGCATGCCAAAAAAAATAAATAGATATTTTCCATTCATGACATGATAGAGGAATTGGAGTAATAATAATTATGTTCTTATGTCCTTTTGAAATGCTCAAAATTACATTTGAGTCCCACGGAAAGATGTCTTTGCTTATCTTTAGGCCACTTCATTACAGATACGAAGTTACTTCAGGACAACACCTTAATTGAGGAATATTTTACCCCATACACAAGAAACATTATTATTTCATATTTTTATGATAAATTCCTGAGATTTTTTAAATACATTTTTTTTCCATGAAAATTAAGGTTTTGTTTACATCCAAGCTTTTTTCATAAATTTTTTTTGTATTTTTTTCACATTCAAGCTTTTTTCAAGAAAATTAAGTTTTCTTTTGACATACAAGCTTTTTTCAGGAAAATTAAGTTTTTTTTTTAAATACATTTTTTGAAACACTGAGCCACTTGTAGCTGCTGAATCACTGCATCAGGACGATGCACCTTGACTGTCGCGTCAGATTTTTCATTTAATTTTCTTGTACCTGACCTGGTCTTGAGCCATCGATCCATCTTGTCAGTTGACGCTCAAATTGACCGCGCAGATCATTTATGACGTAAGATCGTAAAACGAACCCACGTAGTTACGTAGCTATGCTACATCTATGCTACACTCTATACTAGTCATTTTTAAACAGTTTGAGAAACACTTTTAAACTTATAATATATTCATTTAAAATGTGACATTTTACCAATATACTCACAGACCAGTAAGGGTCACTCACGGACCACCATTGGTCCGCGGACCACTCTTTGCGAAAGACTGAGTTAGAGTTATTTTATATGTTTTTACTTTTTTGTTGTTGTTATTGTTACCAATTTAAACTACAAACTATTTTTGGCCATAAAAGGAAAGGAATTATTTATTTTATTTGAACACATTCTCGTATAAATATTAGTTTGCATTCCTCAATATCAAAATAAACAGATTTTTTTTAAATTGTCGGTTATTTTATTGTTATTTTTTGGTTTACTTATGACCTGTGAACAAGTGGGTACTTTTTGAAATAAACTAAACTCACTTTTTTTTTTGCTGGCATGTTACTTTTTACATTATATTTTGTTATGATTTTGTATCACATTTTCATTGTGAATTTTATTTTATTTTATTTTATTTATTTAAGTACTTTGAACTACTTTTCTTGAGTAGCTTCAGTTAACCAAACTAGATTTCTCTCTCGGGGAGCTTTGCTGTGGTTCAACTTCTTTCAGTCTGAACTAATTGGTAGTTTACCCAACACTGTGGGAAACGTCATGGTAAAAAGAGATTGTCAGAGCACTTCCCGTGAAAAGTCTCGGTGCAAAAATAAAAGGAAATGAAAGAAGTGTCATAAATTTATAGCAGCCACTGATAAATGACTTTCCCAGTGATCTAAGTGTCTTAGTTCAAAGAGGAAGTGGCACAATGGACAGGAAAGCTGCAGAGGGCGTTAGGAACAGTGTGTACATGTTACAATACACAATATATTTCTATGATTAATGTGTGTGTTTATGAATGTAAAGGCATCATTTTTGTTTTTTTATTTAGTAATGTTAATCTGTTTACCAGTTTTTTTATCAAGGTGCAGGCCTGTAAATAAATGATGATGTTATAATTGATGTGAAAAAAAATTAATAAGAAATATATTGGGAGAAGAGCACATCTCTATTGTGTTCTTAAGATTAAAAGTGTTTGGTAGAAATTCTCAAACCTTAAACGTTCATTGTGATTTTGCATGTTTTTTTATACCATTTTCTGCGAATCACTTATATATTACATTGCATGTTTTTTTTTCGACCATTCCAGGCATCCCGTGCTTTCCATTCATCTCCGTGTGATATATAAAACCATTATCTGTCAAAACGTACTTGTGTTACGTAATCCATCACATTTTATTTATAATGTTTATTTTTTCTATGAGTCATAATAATACTGGTGTACAATTGTGATAGGCCTAAAATGACTATAGCATAACACACTCCAGCACCTGGGAGAATAATATACTGTATTTCTCAGTTATTTCATGACATGCTCAAAACATTATTGATCAGATGGTCTCTCCATCTTACACGTCTTTATTTGTTTTTAAAAACGTTCAAAGGTCAACCGTCCTTTTCCACATCATTGTCACGCCAATATACATGAACTGTTTTTACATCATTACTAAACGAGGTTATGAGTCTCTACTATCAAACTCAAACTGCAGAATCCTTGTTCCTTTTACTGTGAAAAAAACAAACATTTCAAGTGTTTTTTCTTTAAATCTGAGCTCCCCTGAAACCAGTGACATTTTGTTTTCGGATAATATGTTTCCCAGCAGCTCATCTCATAAAACATGTCATCTGGGGATTTGTAGGTTACAGTTTCTTTTTTATTGTCTATTCTTTTTTTTTTTAATATATATTTCAACTCCAGTCTGAATTAAAGGTTATTTGGAATTGAAAGAGGGAAATGCCCAGAGGGAAACCCCAAGGAAAAAAAGAAACCTTGGTAAAAGACAGGAAGAAAAAGGTGACTGATGGAGGAGAGAACAGATGGGTATTACCATGCAGAGGAAGTACCCGAAAATATCACCACATTCAGTATACCTGAACCATTTGTTGCTTAGACTGACTTGCATTAATTTGATTTGTAATCAAATGAACCCTCTGCTTTTTCACTTCCTCATACTGATCACTGCTCTGGTGTCTGGCTGTGTAGTTAACATCTTGTGATGTAACACACTGAGAGTGAAAGGAGTGGGACGTTTTTTTGATGAATGAAACCTAAAAGTGTCCAGTCTGTACTCGTGAAAACGTGGCCGCACCAACTGAGACCCAGAGTTTAGAAGAGGGCATCTATGAGTTTACGTAAACACACAGTGAGAGCATTTGCTGTAATGAAAGTAAACAAATATTTGTGTTTAACATCATCTCAGGCTGGGACTGATTCTCCTGTGAGCCACCACTTTGTGTTACAAAATCATATTTCTATAAGATAAGATAGCACTTTATTTATCCCGAATTGTTGTGCAACAGCTGCAATACACAGTAGGAGACAGTATAAGGTGCAAAAATGTACAAATATGTACAAATAAGGCAAAATGTTTTATGCAATATACAGTATATATATGTATATATTTTTTTAAATAAGATGAGCTGAGATGGTGTAAGGTGCAGTATTAAGGTGCGATATTCAACAAGATGAGGTAAGGTGCAGCATTTGGCAAAATAACAACATAGAAAAAAATAAGAATTACCAAACCAAACTAAGTATGAAGAGGGGAGTAAGCTACATATGAAGCTTAATATAAAGAATGAAGATGGTGATGATGAAGAGAGGAGAAAGAGAGAGAGAGAGGACCTCAGGTCACTCTCCTCTGTCCATCTCACGACCTGAGGTGGATGCGTTGTAATATAAGTGTAATATACTTGTGAAATGTATCTATCTCTGGAGTAGGGCCGCAACTTACAATTATTATTTATTTATTTGTGTCATTGATTAATGTGCTGATTAGTTTCAGCAGTAATGGATGTCTATAAAATGACAGAAATAGAAAAGTGACAAAATTGCTCAAAAATCCAGATATACTTCATTTACTTTCATAGATGGCAAATAGTCACATTTGCGGGATTTAAGTTAATTTGATTTTTCCCTTTAAACTACTGCGATTGCTGTTATTTATTTAGCCTGCTTAGATTGTGACTTTAGAGGTGTTTTGACACCTTGCAAATACAGGAAGAGAGATTGCTTTCAATATAACTAGTGGCCACTTCGGAGTAAAATCTAATGCAATCCTAAATAACAGCTCAGTCAAAAATGCTACCTTTACTAAGATAATAATGATCAGTTTTGATTGACGCTGTCAGAGAGGTGTTAATTTAACTAAGTGTTTATTATTGAGGTTGTAGTTTTCAGTGGTGATATACTGTACATTATACAGAGAAGTAGCCTACATGAGGTAGGATGAATATTAAAAATATATTTAAATATAATGCAGTGCAGTTCAACGCCACCACTAACTGTGGCCTCAGTAATAATCATATATTTGAATTAACACCTGGAGTGTCAAACTAAAACTGATTATAACCTTCCTAAATGTAGAATTTGTGGTAGATCTCTTATATCGGATTGCATTCAAATGAATAGGTGTAGGTTAGCCAATAAAAAAGAGGGAGTGCATATTAGACCTTTATTAACAGTTACAATAATTTACAAATGATGTCGCAGGACAATTCATTTCAACAATTTAATTGATCTTAAGTACATTTATTTATAACAAGCCCTTTTGTTTTTCCTACATGATACCATAGACTGTATATATTAGCAGGATACCTGATATTAAAAAAAACAACGATGTAATTGTGTGTGTTTGTCGCTTTAATCTGAAAAAAAAAAAAAAAGCTTGTATTACTGTGTGACGGGACTTTTGCGGGGTTTTTTTGCGGGGAGCAGCAGATGCGTAAAGAGAGTATTGTGGAGGCGGAGTCATATGATAAATGTGCAGCAGCCAGCTGAAGGGAGAATGACTGTCAGTGTAGCAAGAATCTCCTTCCGCTCTCCGTATGTGCAGAGAGCAGTGTGATATCGCTGGGAGGGTAAGCTTTTGTTTCTTTTACGCACGGAAAAATGTATTTTACGTACTTATACATAAGTCATTTTATAAACGTGGAACTCTTAGCACACACACGTGTTTGTAACATGACATAAAACGACGTTTAATGCGGTGATGTGGCTCTCTAGTTAGCTAGCTCCTCGTAGCCTGTGTGGTCCTTTGTGTCCTCCATTGCTCTGGTGACAGATCAACGGTTAGATACAAGGGAAAGGCAGCCGGCTAGGCGACTGCAAGTTCACTTAAACCCACTTTTTTTTTAAAGCTGCTAATTCACGTTATGCAACACTCAAACTACAGAGGTATTTATATCGTAGCTGTGTATTTAGCCTCCAGCATCTTCCGGATCGCATTAACCGAGAGCTAACGTTCACACAAGCGGTGTGTTGGCCGTTAATGTCGTTGCCGTTAACTGCCGAACCGTCGACTCTTTAACACTCCGCTAACAAACCTTCCTCGTCAAGTTGATTTTAAATACCTGTCTGAAATCATGCAGCGGGGTTCAGAAGCTCCGGATGCACGGTGATCTTTTTTGTTTTGTTTTCCAAAACATAATTAAACTGAAAATCGCCAGTGGTAATTTATACGAGTAATATTTCTAGGTTATTTCTAAGGGAGGCTAATGCTAACTATGAACTCGGCAGAGCTGTAACCGTTAAATAAATGATTAGTTTTATGACATACTATACTATGACCCTTTAATGACATACTATACTATGACTTTCTTATCGCATAGTTTACTATGATTTTTTTTTAAATGACATAACTACTATATTATTACTTTTATATTGATATATTATGCCTCTTCCACTATTTTATTGTACTACTTATTATTTTCTTCCCTGAAGAGTCTGGGACTTTCCATTGCCAACAACTACCCTGTAGCCTTTGTGCATATGACAAAGCCTTTGACATTTTTGTAACATACCATGACTTTTTTTAAATGGATTTTTTATTTTGCATACTATACAGTTGCATTATTTGTGACATTTTTATGGCATGCTATACCACTATGACTTACTGTCATAAAATAAGACATTTAAAGAGGCTTCCTTGGGATTTAAAATTCACAGACTGTCTTTTCTTTCCCCTGGTAGAAAATGTCGTGCGGGCTGTGGAAAGAGACCCTGGCTCTGGGAGAGGACTACCTGTCCCTGTGCTGCACAAGCCCACACCCAGCCCCTCCACCTCCCAGCGAGTCAGCCGCTGCCATGAGGCTCCTGGCCCAGAAGATGGAGAAGCAGCACCAGGCGACCTTCCACTCCCATGCTCAGACCTTCCTGAGGCAGTGCGGGCCGGACCCCTGCTCCTGCCTCAGGAAGGTGATGGAGGAGCTGGTGGTAGACGGACACTTGAACTGGGGGAGGGTTGTTTCCCTTTTCGCCTTTACTGGGGTGCTGGCCAGACAGCTGCTGGAGCAGAAGGGCATGAAGCCGGGGCTGGACTCCGTGCAGGGGCAGGAACCAGGACAGGAGCCCGGAAACTGCAGGGGACTGGCTGAGACCATAGCTGATTACCTGGGAGAGGAGAAGAAAGACTGGCTGCTGGAGAATGACGGATGGGTAGGTTATAACAACATGTCTGCTTCTAAACTGATTGACTCTTACATACTGCAGAGCTGAGTCAACACAAACATTGTAGATAAGGGAGGGTATCTAGGTTTTTAAAACGGAACCGTAAAAAAAAAATTCCCAATGTGACCTTAAGTGCAAGTTATGCTTTTAGAGTGCTGCCTTTGGAAACCACCGAGTTTGATAGGATCATGTTTTGCTTCCCGCTCGGGTTTATATTCAAATCCATTTGTAAACGTGGCTTAAAAAATAGCCAGGGCTTAGTTTAGATGCAGCCTTTTTTACTTTTACTGTTTGCCGATGAGACGAGTGCTCAGACGTCTCATGTGGCTGCTGTGATTATATGAATTGTAGAGTAGCAACAGGCAAGATTGTGAGGAATGTAGTCTACAACAAACAGTGTGAATCCAGGGCCACGATCAAACAGTTTTGGGCTTTAGATTATCAGTGTTTAGTAATGGTTAAACGCTTGTGTTGTAAGGCAGTATCGGACTGTATACTTGTTTAGCCACTAGAAACCTAAAGGACAAAGATCATTTTAAACCTGCTCGTTGTGGCTTATTTAACTGGAAAAACTTAAAGGGATTGTTATGATGAAACTTAAGTTCCCAGAAACCTCACCAAACCGAACACAACTACAGTTGAATGTCCTCTTTTGTGAATGGGCCCCCTCCCAAACACCCACGTAAACACACACACACACACCCACGCACACACACACCCACACACACACACACACCCCTCCTTTCTTCAGCTGGCAGCTGGTTTCAACAGACACGTAACCAGCTCAGCCAGACGGACTTTGTAGTAACAGTCAAAGCTTCTGTGTGTTGAATTTGGCATTATATTGAAAGTTAGTGTGGTATGACTAGAAAAACAAGCAGCTGCAAAGCAGAGAAACACCTGGAGCTGAGAGCAGGTGCACTCTATGGTCAAATGTGTGGTTTTGTTTGAAAACATGATGGAGAAATGTACAGCTGTCTGACTTACCCAATTTTTATTGTCTTAATGCTTATGGGGCAGAAGAAGCTACAATTGGTTCATATTTAATATAATCAAAATGAATCATTTCTGTATAATAATAATAATAGACAAACGGGCACATTTTTCTATAACTTCAGGTTGACACTTTGACATTCTTTATCTTTCTTTCTTTGAAGAACTGCTGTGCAGTCAGGATATTGAAAACGTTGCTGATATCAGCAGAACTCTCTTAGGGCAAATGCTTTTCTGTGTTTATGGAGAAACACGGGGCTGTCAGTGGCTGTGACATATTTTCCAAAATATATTGTATAATTGCCGTCAGCCACTGTTAGCTGGAAGTCATTTTTGGCAGGTACTTTCTCTTTTTGTTTTGTAAAAACTAAGGGTATAAGCAGAAAAACTGAAAGTACCAGATGGACGATCTCTCTTCCGAGCAAACCAAAAGTTTCTAACCATTTCTTGTTTGTTTTCTCTCGTAGGAGGGGTTCTGTAAGTTCTCTCGCAGTGCCATGGAGGTGAGGCAGGACTCGTCCATGAAGACAGCACTGTTTGCTGCTGCTGGTGTGGGACTCGCTGGACTCACCTTCCTCCTGGTGCGCTAAGCTTGCCTTCTACGTCCTCGACACGCCCTCATCCATGTTCTCATGTGGCACAATTAAGTAGATATTTAAATTCTAACATCAATGCTGCGAAAAACAGGCTAAATCTGTAGTGAATTCAGGGTTGTAATCTTAAGTCATCAACTGAATGTTTGCACATACTCAGACCCCACAAACACATTAATACTGACATTTTGTCATTTGCTCCTTAAGATTGTAAAAATGATCTCAATGCCTTCAGAAATTTTGGAGTAAGTGACATTAGATTGCATATCTTAGACAGTTTAATTTCTAAAGCACAGGTTTCTGCACAGAATCATCTTTGCTCTAAATGTTTTCTATGTTAAACTGTGCAGCTAAAAGACTTGATTTCCCACAGCTTTTGGTTTTGATTTGTAATATTGTAGGCTGCCTTTTTTTAAAATGAATTTGTTTACCTGAGTTGCGTATGCGGTATAGAGCCATTCTAGTGTACAATGTATAAATTAATATATTATATTTATATGAAATGAAACTGTAAGCAGTGGCCCTTTTTTCTAACTGACCCACAGCTAATTCAGTTATTTCATTGTTCTCATGTCTGACCTGCATCCATGTGAAATGTGATTTACATGGGTCCACAGAGCTGAATACAGCGCTCATGAAAACACAATGGTGCTAATATGATATGTTGTGAATTGTTTATCATATCAATCTAACAAACCAGGGACCAATCGGACTTCAAACATATTGCTATTAGAACAAACCGTTGCTATAGCACCACCACCCCCCCACAGATCCACAAACATTATATTTTTACATTTTGTTGGTCTATTTATTTGTCACTGTTTTTTTATATAATAAAAAAAGAACCAATCATGGAGTTTGTTATTCTTGTGATCGAGTGCAGTAAAATCAACTTTTTACCGCTTTCTGTTTACCCCTAAATGCCTAAGTAGCAGGTCTGGAGTGCGTCGTAGGGGAATATGAATATTAAATGATCTGCCCTCCTTTCATATGCAGACATATTTTCATGAATAAGATATGCTCTCCTGTCTGCCTCCTGTGCTCCTCTGACCATCGCAGTGCTCAAATAACGCCACCGGGACCGCGTGCACAAACCATCCTGAGGTTAGCTCCGAACTAGCTGAGTTTGGAGAAACGGTTACGCTATATTTACAATTTTGCGTACAGTTCAGTTATTAAAGTACTGTACTTGAATACAATTTTGAAGTAATTTTACTACACTGGACTGCCATAATATTTACCTTCTACTTCTATTTACAGTAGCTGCAAAATATTGCAGATTTAACACAACTACATTTATTTGAAGATTAAGATTTTTCACACAAAATGTATGATAGGCTCAAATATGATGCACTGTCATAGATTTAGCTTTTCAAAAGTGTATTATAATATTAGCTTTACTTTCGACAAGCTACAAAGTTAAAGGGCCGCTTGCCCAGTATTGCATCAGTAATGGTGAAACAATAGAACAATCTGAAATGTGCCGGTACTTTGATACTTTAAGTTAATTTATCTGTCTGTAAAACTATGAGAACACTGAGGTGCTGTTATTTTTACTGAAGTGAAATATTCCAATACTTCTTTCACCATTGTTGCTCAGCCAAATAGTGTTTTAGAATATAAAAAAAACCTCCTAAGAATAGTTACCTCTAAAATTGGTCTGTACAAATGCAAATAGGACATTAAAACCCCAAACACACAAAATGTGAAATATATTTACAGTACCGGTAAATATCAACGAACAAAAGGATCATCCAAAATGTTACTGTGTTAGGATGTCGTAAAAAGTACCAGGGAAACAGTTACGAGGCTTTGTCAACAATATTTTAGTAATGAGTCATAAATAATAAGCTATTTCTAGTAGATTAATCTAATAGGTTTAATAAAGGATATGTTAAACTTAACAGTATGTTAAGTACAAATTAATCTTAATAAAGCAACAAAAAAGGTACAGTAGTATAAGTGTTTGTATAAACAATTATAAAAAAGCAAATCATAAGGCTTTTATTAATGTTCTTAAACTGTAAGGACTTATAACAGCCTTATTGCCTTTTAACTAACGCTTATTACATGACCTTAATATAAAGCGTTACCCAATAATGATATGGGTAAAGTTACAACTGGAAGCTTTGTATCCCAGTGTTTAAAAAACCTTTTAAGATGTTTGTTTTTTTATGAAAGATAAACATGACTAACAGAAGCGATTAAGTCACAAACTTGTCTATTACAAATGAGGCCAGTGTGTGTGTGTGTGTGTGTGTGTAGGTGCGTGTGTGTGCGCGCTATGATACTGCAATGAGGTCATTGTGCCTGCATATCTGTGACTTCTCACACGCAGACAAAGAGTCCATGTTTTGGTCTTTTCCTTCAGTTGGAGCACTGAAAATGATCATTTCCCGCAGTATACACACACCACACACACGGCGCATACACACTCTCCCACGTCAAGCATTGTCTCCAATACGGTCACAACAAAAAAAAGTGTAGATAACATTGTTTGTGAAAAAGAGAACCCCGGCAGCTTCTGATGTGGAGATATGCGTTTCCTGTTGATCGTTTTTACTCTACCAGTAAAAACCTCAACAGTGTCGCAAACAGCCGACAAATCTCATGTTGTTATCCGTTTATTTTATGGATTACATGGTGCAGAGATTACAGGGGCAGCAGACCTCTGTTACTGCCTTAACATTCAATCTAGATGGCTTAAAGAGCCACACTATATGTGCTTTTCATTGTTTCATTATTCCTGGTGATGCTGTTCTTATGGCTTAATGTCACCAAATCCTAAGAACAGACTAAAACAACCTATTACCCTATTAACTGTGTATCCAAAGCCTGACGTCTTTTATTTCTCTGTGCCGTCCATTGACTGCTTTATTATGATGATCGGGGGCACTGTTGTTTTATTTTGAGTCGGTCTCACAAACGCTGTTCTGCTGCCACGGATATCAACGAAGCTAAAATTGGTTAGCCTTTTTTTTTTAATAGGAAAGAAATGATATATAACCGTGACTTATTTTTAAAGATTTATGTTTTCAGTAGGAGGCAATAAGCCTCGGGCTACAGACGGGCTGGGAATGACCCGATCAGAGTAATGAGGAGCATGTTAAACTCTGTGAACTCGGGGCTGCCCAACACAACAACAAACACACAGCTGGTCCAGATATCAGAGCTCAATTCTTTCACACCGGACAGTGAAGATGTGATAAAAGGTAGACTGGGAGACATTATCGCAGAAAAAAAACATCAAACACATTCTTACCTGTTCTGATTACCTCATCCAGTCTCAACAGATGATCTAAGTACACGTATTCAAGTAGACCAGGGTACAGTTCTGACTGCTCCACTACATTTCAGAGGTAAATATTGTGTGTTTACTCCACTACTTCTATTTGACACATATGGTTACTGCTAAAAAAAATAAAATGGGAATTGTTTTTAATAGAAATCATGATAATACTTTTCTAGTTGATTAATTAGATTCAAGACAATTGTTTTTTTGAATGACGCAAAATGTTAATAAAATATGTGCTAATTTGCATAATACATTTCCAGCACAGAAAAACCTTCAGAATATAGAGAGCAATGAAGCTGGAAAGCTTGGTGTCAGTAAGTGCTACTGAAGTGGATTTCTGGCTCAGAGTATGAGCAAAAAACTAATTTTGAGAAAACGGCCTCTAGAGATATGTATTGTAAAATTCATACATTCTGCAAGACACTACAGATGAATAGGGTAAAAAAAATTAACTAATACGTATCACTATGAAACTTCCCCAGTTGATCACGTACATTAAGACAATTATTTTTTTGTATTACAAGTTTTCTGAAATTATATATTTAAATATGCACATGAGGCATTATCTAATGCTAACTTTTGGTACTTTATGAGAAATATAAAGACGCAAATAGACACAGTTTGTGAAATAAACACCAAAATTTGTATTTTGGATGTTTTCTTTCTAAAAGTTTGAAAGAAGACATGTTATGGAAGCAAAATAGCCCAAAAATACACCAGTGCATGAAAAAAGGATTTTTTTTTTTTTTGAGGAAGCTTTATATTTCCATCTCATATTGAAATCTCATATATTTGATTTAATCTGGTGGAAACAGAGGGACAAGTGAGCGTTCAGGAAGTCTGGCTGATCTCTGCTGAGGTGGACGATCGTATCAGTCGTTTCGACACGCAGCCGGCACTGATCACCACAGAGAGACATTTGACTACAGACTTGCCTGTTTAGCCTTCTTTTCCAGAACAACGTGGCAGTTAAATAAGTAACGTGAACATCATCAATGGTCGTTCAGTGATACTTTATTGCTTTTCAGGAAAAACTGTTTATTACAAATTCAGATGAGAACAATACTGTAAATTGTTTTAAAAAGTTCAAATATATGTTCCAAGTCAAATTAAATATCTCATATGTATCATTTTCATTGATTTAATGTTTATTTTAACTGCTAAAATGCTACAGTAACAAGAGATGGCAGTACTGAGCTCTTTACGATTACAATACACAATCCAGGCGATAATCCATGTATATACGGTATATAATATATATATTTTTAAGTAGGGCAAAATAGATTGGATATGTTAGAAAAGAATGAGTCTGTGTTCATGAAGCATTTCGGAGTATACAGCTAATGCTGGCGTAAAGTGCTTTGAAAATGTGCAAAACTGAAAGACTTTTTTTACCAAATCAGAGAGGAAAATAGCAACACATAATATGTCTGACCACCCAACAATTTAAATAATATTTCAGCATTTTTAGAAATGATTTGCCTTCTTATCAAGAGTTAGATGAGAAGACAGATACCACTCACACGCCTGTACAGTAAATATGTGGCTACGACCAGTAGCAAGTTAGCTTAGCTTAGCATAAAAACTGAAAACAGGTGGAAACAGCTAGCCTGGCAAAGGTAATACAATCTGCCTAACAGAACCTCCAAATCTCACTTTTTTATTATTATTATTATTATTATTAATTAACATGTTACTGTATATCTTGTTTGATCTGTACAAAAACCAAAGTGTAAAAATGACAATTTGCCATTTTACGGGGGGGTTATGTGCCGGACTATTTCTTGGCCTGGACCAGTAGCGAAGACTCCACAAAGTTACTGGGCCAAGTCAAGAAATGGTCCGGCACATAACCCCCCGTCAAACAGCAGATTGCAGTTTTCAAACTCTCGTTTTTGTACCGATGAAACAAACATGACATAACATGTTAATTAGTGAGCTTTCGAAGTGCTGATAGGCAGATTTTGTTTCGAGGACAGGCTGGTTGTTTCCACCTGTTTCTAGTCTTTGTGCTAAGCTAAGCTAACCACTCACTGGCGGTGGCTTCATATTCACATACAAACGTAAGAGTGGTACTGATCTTATTTGGCCGACTCTTGGCAAGAAAGCAAATAAGCGTACTTCCAAAAATGTCAAACTATTCCTTTAAATTTGTGCCCAATCATGTCACAGACCTAAACTATTGAAGTTATCTAAACAAAGTTAAATATGAAAAAAAAAAAATATGTGGCATGATAAAGAGTTTAAACATGTTTTTCCATTCCTGAGTAAGTAGAGATGTTTATTTTTAATTCTGAATATAGTAGTAAGAGAGCAGTTCCTCGGGCGCCAGGCAGCTGAAAAGCTTCTAGACTTGCATCGTGTAAACACGTCATGATTTTCCGTGTGTACATTCATAAACAGAAGTGCAGATTAGTGCCTGGCCCTTCAGAGTTGCTCCCATCATCTTCTTGTGTCTGTGTGTATTCACAGTGCAGATACATGGTCCGATCTTCTTAGATTGGATGAGGGTTTGATTTTGGTCCCCAATTATATTCTAAAAATATATATATTTTTGATGTTATATTTTGAAGTTTCAATTCATTTTTCTATTCAGATAAGCAGTTGTGAATGTCGCCAAAAAAAAAGGACCATAATTCTTGCACTGTGAATACAGCTGTTGTTTTAACATCCATCTTCCAATGGTGAGAGCACATTGAAGACTTCTGGACTTTTCCTTACTTGTGTAAGTTCTTCTTCACCAACTTCACCACCTGGTCACATGAAACACAAAACATTTTTGTTGTAAAGGACCGTCTATAACTAATGGACGATTTGCCATCAAATCTGCTACACATTCACGAGCCCCTCAGGATGCATTTTCATCCTCTGACTTCTCACTTAGCTCACTTTTCTTTTCTTTTTTTTGTGATTTTGCTCATTACTACATGTTAGCATGCTAACACTGTAACCTAAGAAAATTGTAAAAAATCTGGACATGATAGCATTGTCATTGTGAGCATGTCAGTATACTGGTCACAGAACATGGCTCAGCACTCTTGTTTATTTTGGAATATGAAATCAAATGCATTTGAATTATATTAAATTTAATTCTGATGTAGACCTATATTCTCTCTATGCTTGTGTGTCCCATAAAGGCAGTAACTAGAAAGATGATTACATTTGATCCTAGTATTTTATTTATAGTAACTATGTGATAGAAAAACAGAAACAAAATTACATATGTGACATTTCTCTTAACTATGTGGGTGTGGAGCCCAAACCACAATTACTAATAACAAAGTGCTGTGAAGAACGCAGTCGGTGTAACATGTCTCAAGGAAAGTATTGTCTTAGAACGAGCCCTTTATATCTACATACGGGTGCGTCACGTTTCTCCGTACAGTAACGCGCGAGCAGAAAAACCAAACACGTTTTAAAGCCACCTGCAGGCCACCGTAGGATCTCCGACACGCTCGGGAGAGGTGAGCGGAGGAGCTTTTCAGATGGTTGCACTCTCTAACCTCACCGCTAGATGCCACTATATCCTACACACTGGTTCTTTAGGTTTTTGTACCAAAATATTTTTTTTTAGATGTAGAAAAATGTTGTTGGAAGAGCACAAAAATATATTTTCAAAAAATTTTGTTTTCATAAGAAAATTACCCGCAGTCCCTTAAAATAAAGTTAATCAGTTATATTTGCCATACTGTAAAGAAGATGTGAAATAAATAGAATATAGAAATATAATAAATAGAAATAATGGAAATAAATAGAATATCTACTATTTAATAAAATTAAATAGTAGATATACATATCTACTATCTCACTAACACACTGACCTCATCAGGAGTTGGCATCTTTCGTGTCTTAAGCTTGGAGTAGATCAGCTGACCATTTAATGACACCTCAAAGCTGCCTGTGGGGGTGAAATATGAGACAGGGAAAAGGAAAATACATCGATGTCAAGTCATTGTAATGAGGTTCATTATGCACACATTATTATCTGTTTATGCACTACAATCCGTAAAAAAGGTTCATCTGAGAGACAGTAGATATGTCACAGGCACTGATACTTGAAACAAAATGAAAACAAGTTCTGACGGAATATGTTTTGTACATATTTGGCATATAGCAAGAGTAGACACTGTAGGCTAACTGAACAACTGAAACAAAGAAACAAGGTTTGAACTTGTGTTTTTCTTCCACTGAGTCTTAACAAGTCACATTTTTGACTTAATTTAATTAATTAATTTTTTTTATTTTTCTAATTTTATCTTTTCTTTTTGTGGCAGAAATTGGCCTCCACAGAGGACTGCAATGTCTTAAGTGGAGAAAGAAAAAGCATCTTACTTGACCTCCCTACGCATCCCGTCACCTCCTGCACACCAGGAACCTGCCGAACGACATCGGCTAGTTGCTGGTACCTGTAGGAGTAACCTCATCCACTACTGCAACACAAAATCAACAAGAAGGAAAACAACTATTAAGAAACATTATTATTGGCACATAGAAACTCTCGAACCTATAAATGATCGAGTCAAAATAAGCAAAACAAACAACTTTTTTTTTATCTATCTTTTCTTTGCCACACTATTTTTATTTACATTTTTAACACCGTGAAATAAAGCCTTTTATATTCATATAATATAAAAAAGAACATACAAGTGCTGCATTGACACAAAACAAAGTAAGAAAAAAAACAATCAAGAATGCTTCTCCACCTTGTTTTATGTAAGAAATGGCAATACAATATATACAAAATGGAATATCATTTGCAATAGATGCAAAATATAATAATATATTTAGAAGAAAAACAAAAACTGCAAATGTTCACAGAAATTAGTCTTTCACTTGATCATCTGTTAAATCTAAATCCTTAAATTAGCCTAATCAAGGGGGTATAATGTATTTCCCACCAGTTGCACCAGGACGACACCCTGGTTTAAAAATAAATCCACTTTCCCACTTTATTAAGTTTATTGCAGTCTGTCCTAACATTTATAAGCACAATATAAAGTTAAACACTTACCAATATTCAACGGAGACAGTAGCCATCGTTCTGCAGCTGATTTGTTGCCTGTAGTTGATGCAGAGCTGTAAACTTTCCAACCAAAGACGAACAGAATAACATGCAGTCATTGTTTGCCTCTTATAAAGTAAACCACACCCAATGGGAGGGTAAACCAGTCCTTCTAGTTTATGACTCATACCTGGCCACAAGTTTTATATATAATTTGTATAATTGCAGTTTGTTTTTCCTCCAACAGTATGAAATAGTTACTGGTTGCTTCTTTAATCCAGGGTTCCCACACCCTCTTGAACTTTAAATTCAAGGCCTTTTCAAGGACTTTCCAGGTCCACTTCCCTCAAAAGGACCAAACACGGCATACTGTAAGACACAGATCAAGGTTAAAAAAACAATATATTGCACAAGTTGAGCGATAGATTTATACACTCGTAGAAGAGCCAAGTAAAAATAACTTACATTTCTTTTCTTGCACAAAATCAAAAAATTCGAGCACTTTTAATGACCCATGTCTATTTTCAAAAACTTTCAAGGTTTAGATTTTCACTTTCAAATTCACACACTTTCAAGAATTTCAAGGACCCGTGGGAACCATGTTAATCATTCCTCCGGCAGGGTTCCCACATCTAATTCAAAGACTTTTCAATGACTTTCCAGGTCTGATTCCCCTCAAATTCAAGGATCCAACACGGCATAGTTAGAGAGACAGGGATCACAGTTAATTTCACAGGTTGAGCGTGAAACAATGATGCAACTGCGGGAGACACGCAGGCAGACAGAGGTATGTAGCCTATTCACGAACGTTAAGTAAAAAAAATTAAAATATCTAAAGAACTTCTATTCTAAACACTGGAGAGGATTGGAAACAGCGACTTGCAATGTACATGAGGACAAGTTGTATAAATCCTATCCTTTAATGTTAAGAGGGAAAAGTTACTGTACAAATTCAAAATTCAAGCCAAGAGACAACCAGCAGTGTCCTCAGCTCAACCTCCACACTATCTGACAGGTGAGCAGTCTATCGGTTTGGTCCGAGGCAGCTGAACAGAGGTTATTGTGAGAGAATTCAAATACCAGCAGCTGCGGAGCCGACTGAGGAATCTGAGGCCTCTCGTCTAAAACAGCAGGCTCATTGTCTCCTTCTGCAAGCGTACGTTCAAGAATCTACCAGCAGCCTTTATCTGCAGGACGACCGATGAAGGGCTCAATGCCATGGCAACATTTTTTAGAAGAGAATCAGCTAAATAGTGAGTCACCTTCTCGTGCAAACGTGTGCACAAAACAAATGTGGACACAACTTTCCAATATGGCATTTTTACAATGGGAAATAAAATAAAAGACAATTTAGATTTATCAAAAAATAGTTTTGCATCTGACAAACAGCCCAAATCATAAATAAGTGACAAAGAAAAGCATCAAATCACCACATTTGGGCCCTTAATAAGTTTGGCATTTGTGCTTAAAAATAACAAGAAATAGTTTTTGTTTCGGCACTAATTTACACTGAATATCAGCCCCATGGAATAAAATCTTGCAGATGTGTGTGGCTGTTGTCCTACTACAAAATATCCATTAGATTTGAATCTGAAGATTGACCATGCATTGAAACAAAAGACATTCTTTTAAGACTTGAGCAATGTTGCTAAAGCTTTTTAACATTTTATTTGTTTAAAATGATGTCCAGTACAAAATGTATACAGTAATACCCTTAAGTCTGTCAGTTCCCCTGAATAAAATATTTTAATCTGTTCAGCTCATGCCAGATAACAGTATCTATAAGATACACTAGATTGTAATTTGCTCATACAATAGTTGATGACAAAGATATAGCAATAGTACCTTTGTAACAATAAAAACTATCAGCAATGTTTTTGGTGGACACACTTTCAATACAATACAATTACATACATTGTTCTGTAAAAGTTGCATTGCAATCTGCCCATATTTTACAAGATTTTCAAATTCATGTATATCTGTTCATTAACTAAGAGACAAAAAGTAGTGATACAAGTCTTTACACATTTATAAAAATGATGTGGTGGCAAACTGCAGTGTTGCACTGAGTCTCAGCAGCCTGTCGTCTCTGAAGCTGCTGTAACAGATGCACAATGCACTTAGATTTGTTCTTTTTTTTTTTGTTAAAACAAGGCAACTTCTCAAACTTCATAATAAATAATAAACCCTCTGCAATGATATTGTACCTGTCGATATATCCATTTCATATATATATATATTTTCATAAACTTGTACAAAATATGTTTTAAACTTCTTTTCCTTATGTATTTTTACAAAAAAACACAAAAAAAAAAACAGGTTAAGATGGTTGAATTGTGTTCGACACAGCATTTTGGCGGGATCAACACAAACATGACAGTCTGCATGCACTGGTTTCCATGGAAACAGGTGTGATTCTTCCAGTTGATTGGGTGCGCCTCTCTGCTCCTTGGCTTTGACTAAAAAATGGATCACAAACGGTGTCGCCTCGTGATCGTTCACTCTCCCTCCCGCTTTAAACCGCTCAGAGCATCAGCCTCATTGATTGGCGGGACTCTTTGACTCCGCCCCCCGGGTTGGGAGGGTCTTCTTGTGGGAACGTGACCTTATCTGGTGTGTAATCATTCCGCTTTATATCTGGAAGAGAAGGAAAGAGTCAATATGTTGCAACAGATTAGAATTTATAATATCTTGTGTTTGTAGCTTAGTTTTTCTCTCATGTACTGTAAACGTTGAGATTTGTATCACTGTCACTTTAGCCTGTCCTAATCTTCCCTTCACCCGTCTCCTCGGCTACGCATCGAGTGTGTGGAGAGGCTAAGCCTTCACTCGGTGAAACACGAGAACAGAGGATAATAACGATCGTGTGAAATTATAGCAGCGACGCTCAAAATGCTGCAGCAAGGAAACAGCGAGGTGTCATTTAAAACTTTTTTTTAAATCGCTAATTTAATCTTTTTTGTGGTAAAACCATGTCACACAAAATGATCATTCAAAATAATGAGACACAACTGGAGGGGATCTTTACATTTGCGATGTCATTTAGTTTAGGATTAAGGTAACTGAACAGCAGCTGTATGCCTCACCCGGAAGTTTGAGTTTCCGACAGCAGGAGTTGCAGTGGTGCTTTGCTCGGAAGTTCCTGATGGCATCATCCCCCAGGTTGGCAGGTCCAAATATCATATCATAGGATCTGCAAGAGTCCCACAGTGATCATTTAGTGCAACGTTACTGGAAATAGCAGCTGGTACAGTTGACATTTTATTCAATATGGTATGGCTGCTGCTAGCGAATCCTTTTCGTTGTGCATTAATCTGACAATTATTTCCTCAATTAATCGTTTGGTCAACAGTAAGAAATGTCAGAAAATAGTGAAAAATGTCACAATTTCTTCAAGTCCTTGGTGCCTTCGCTAAAATGCTTTTTGTCAAAACCCAAAGAAATTCAGTTTATGATCACAGGAGAAAAAAAAAAAAAAAAAAAAAGAAGCCAAAATAAAACTAGGGACTGTCTGAGTAATTTATCAGCTACAATTATCAGCCATCAACTAATCTATTCATTGTTTGAGCTTTACAATATTGAGCCACAAGCTAAAGAAAAATATATTTGAAGGTGAATGAGAAATTGAAAGCTCACTTACCCCTTCTCACCGCTCGTAATAACTGATGGGTCTGTCAGAATCTCCCCAACCCCTACACACAACACACACACACAATATTATTTCAAACACATTTGTCACATGCAGGAAACAAGAGAAACTACATCTCCCAGATCCATGACTGATTACTTTTATAATTAATGTAAGAAAGTGCAATTTTATTTAAAAAAAACGAGTCTACACTTTAAGGGATTCTGTGCGGTGGCACGGGAAGCGCTAAGAGTTTTTACCCTGCAGGTCGAGCACCAGCAGCTCTCCGCGGGTGTACTCGTAGGTCCAGTGGCTGAAGGCCAGCATGGTTTCCTCCAGAAGGTTGGTGGGGACGATCTCATCTCCGTTGTTGTTGTTAAACTTCCTGAACTCCCCAGTAATGCACTCTTCTATAGCAAACCACTGTCCGGCAGAGTGACAGTAGAGCAGAAACACCTCCAGAAACCTGAACACACAGGGGGAATTTAAAGGGGCTTTAAGAACAGTGAAGAAAAAATGGCATATTAAAAAAAAAAAACAACATTGCATCTAAAATGACTCCACCCATCATTTGGAATTGTGAAAAAAATTATATGAATTATTAATTTATAAACAAACAGTGATCAGATAATGGCATAGGTTTACGAATGACCCTTTAAAAAAGGAATAGCTTGGCATTGTGGGAAATGCGCTTGTTCGCTGATTGAATGGTAAGATCAAGAAAACACCCATGTCCGTCTACAGCCAGCTGTCTGTCAGCTGAGCACAAAGACTGGAAAATGGGAATCAAAGAATCAAGTTGGGTGTAGGTAGAGTTTGTGTGGATGTGGAAATCCTCTGTTGTACAGCTTACTTTATATAACGAAGCAAACGCCAACTGGCCTAGCTGAACCACAATGAGCTAAGCTAAATTTGTGACTTGGCTGTGTATATCTTTTATAAATCATACAAAAAAAACACAAAACATATCCGGATATGAAAATAAAGCGGCTGTAAGTGTACGTGTGCGAATGGGATTTTCTGTGTCCGTGTTCTGCATGCTTGCCTACTTACCTCGGGGAATAAGGAATCGTCTTCGGCCTGATTTGGTTAAAGGCAAATGTCAGCTTCTGAGCAGCTCGTTGTTGTTGAATTTCCTGGAGTGACGCAGAAGAAACAGGACTTTAAATAGAGCTTTGCAAAGGCGTTTTAAAAACATTGCCACCAAAAGAGAGTCTAGCCACAGTAATACGTCTTTATAGCTCAAAGCAAGGACGTCTATGCTTTTTGAGCGATGACAACTAAACCAGGAGGACCCTGATTGTTGACCCATTACGCTTCCAAAAAGCTGTTGAGAAGAGAGTTCAGACCGCAGCAACACATCAAACTATATCTAAAGATAAGCTTATACGTTTTAGATTTCAGCCAGGCTGTGTGAAGCCCAGCCCAACAGGGCAGTGATACAGTGTTCTCCCTACCCTGAGACAAAGGTGCAGCACAGTGTCCTCCTTGTAGATGCTCTGCCAGGATTGGACCACCTCTGGAAGGAAGGATTTGACTATATACAAATGTCCTGGCTTCAGGATGTCGTACTCTGACCAAGTGCAGAGCACCTTGAGGGCCCGTCTGAGTCCTCCGCCCATCTCCTCCTTGCTGAGAAACTCTATTTTGGCACAGAGGCCCCGCTGGGCCCAGGAAGACATGCTGTTGTTGATCGTGTTCGGGGAGCTCTCCTCCAGACGGTAGACAGTCACCGGCTCCCCTGAGGGAACACAGAACAGCAGCTGAGTGACACACACTGATAAACACGGCATTGGTGTGATGTCAGAGGACGACAAACAGTGATATGTCTCAGAACAAAACTTCACACACACTTTAAATTCTACTGCTTTACAGATTTCGTCCACAGCACTAAGTGCTTCTGCTGACATGGCAACACCTTTTAAATATAGAGCAGCTCTAATATTCCATTGGCGTCGTAATACTCGTGTCTTAGCAGTGATTTGAGCCATGGACTCTTTATCACGGGGCTGTTTGGCAGGCTAGGTATTTGACTTCCTTTACACACTTTTCTGTCGATTCTTTTTTTTTTTTGGCTGGACTTGAACCGGGAACAATGCAGTTACGAGTTATGCCCCGACGCTGACATTTTTCCAGTGCACAAACCAGTTTTTACATTCTGTCCAGTTTAAAACTAGCGCAAAGACAGTTGGTCTGGGTGCGTCAGCGAGAGCCACAAAACTATACAGCAAGGAAACAACAGCTAATAAATAAGAAACTGCAATAGCTGATTTCAAAAACCAGTTTAGTTCCTCGCAAGCTTTAAAAATCACTATTGAACGAAGGTTTGTATCTGCTGAGCTCTCTCTTTAAAAGTCGGTTGCTCCAATTTTAACTTTGGTCAGTTATTTATGCATTTTTGTATATTGTCTGCACTGACCTACAAAGTCAAAACAAACATACCTCAAGTGAATCTGATAAAGCAAAATGAGTAGTTCCCTTTGTTTTTATTTCTTGTTTGTTGTAGTGTGTATTCCAGTATCCTGGTGTGAACTGGAATGTGATTTATTTTGGTTTGCAATAACTTCTTGGTCAGAATTGAGTTAAGACCAGAATCAGTTTGTCTGTTTTACTATATACATTTCTAATGCCTTAACCATTTAAGAAAAAGAAAAAAAAACTACATAAGATTTCTTTTAGAACAAGAATACAGATGTAAAAAAAACAACAACAAAAAAAACAAACTGCCATGTCTAGTTAGGGCTAGTAGATGGTAAGATCTAAATCATAATAAATACATTTAAAAAAAGCTGTAAACTGTGGGTAGTTCTGGTAACCTTTTCACATTACATTAAATTACATTACATTACAGGAGTCCTTAGATAAAATTATATTAGCAAAAAGATAGTACTACAATGATTTCCTAATAACTGCCATCATGTTGGTGCCCATTTCTAAAACAAACTGTATGATGCGTTTGTTGCATACACAGAATAATCACCTCCTAACACCACCATGATGAAAGAACTAGAAACTGCATGGATCACACATTCACACAGACATTCACAGTAACAATAACAAAAAAAGTGTAACATCCAATCATTAAAGTCAGTACTTCCTCTTCAGCAGAGGATAAGTACATAACTTTGGGTGTGATTGTGAGGCAAACAGCTGCAGGTGTGGGAGAACTAAAAACAGAAAACACCTCGTCTGCCTCCAAACTTCCTCATTCTCCAACTGCCTGCCGTCTATTCTCAAAAGCGCCTGCGGTGTTTTCACCTGACCTGACAAGTCTGGGAAACATGCGCTGTGATCCAGACTTACCTCTAGGGGGCACAGGGGTGAAGGGGATACTCTGGGACAGCCTCATCAAGTTGTTGCGCTCTACAGCTGCAGGAGAAAAAGTACGTGGAAATACACAGACGGGTTAAGACAACTGCGGGAGAAGAATGAACAGAGGTGAAACTATTCGGTAGGATTATTCATTGCTCTTCGCCTCAGCGAAACGTTGATCATCTGCACCCACAGACGACACTCGAAATGAAATGCAATTTTTCCAATATAACTCTACAATCATCAGCTTTAGAAACTAAAATAATACATAAAAACAGGATGATACAACTTATTGTCCACGTCTCACCAGAGTACATGTAGCTTTCCATGGGCTTGAAAGGTGAGCCGATAGCTACGGAGAAAAACAAGAGGAGTGTTAATCTTTTTAAAGAATTATTAATAATTAATAAATAAAACATGCCAGTGGTAATCGAGCACTGGAAAATCATTGGGGCACATTAATTCAACAAAAACACCCGGAGCTGTTCCAACATCCACCAGTAGATGTCTCTGTACGACTTCACAGCAGCAGCTTGATGCAACTGTATTTTAAACTTCTTGGATATTCCTTTTTTTTTTCCCTTATAAAAATAAAAAAAAAAATAGTACAAATACAACACTCAAGTAAAATGGACTATGAATATCTTTGAAATAATCTTTTTAATTTTAACCAGGCCTGTAAACTTATCATACCTATTACTTTCTGTAAAAACATTGGGAGTGGGTCTGTAAACAGACACTATTTTCATTATAGATTAATCTGCAGATATTTTTTTTTCTTGATTAGTACTTGATTAATTGCTTAGTTCACTAAATGTCAATAAATGGTGAAAATTGACCAGCCAAGATCCCAATCACTGGCATATATTTTGGAAACGTCCAGGAATAAGACATTTATTGTCAGAGATGCACAAAACATTAGAAGGCACATATTTAATACAAACATTTTTTTCAGATTTTGCACTTTTATTTTAGGGAAAGTTGACTTTCATTCAGGGCACTTCAACAGATATTTATATAGTTCTGATATCTGCTTGTAAAAAAACACATCACTCAGCACTGGCTGCTTCCTGACCCCCACACAATAGAAGAATATAGTTAATGAAGAATACATAATAGGAAAATTTCACCTTTTCTATTAGACTACAAATGAACAGATTTACAAAATGAAGCTAAAACTAGTTTCTTATGCATGACCGTCACACTTTATGGAGTTAACAAATGTATAGCTTTTGTTGTGTTTAGTAAGATAAATTACTGGATTGTGTCCCAACATGTCAATGTCCATCTATGTTACTACAACATCCCTCTTTTCCAAATGTACAGTATATAGTTAAAGTATTTGACTGTATGCATATTGTTTAAATGCTTTTAATAATAGGAAGGGTTTCAAGACATGCTGTTCAGAGCCATTTCTTCGTAGTTGGAGAAATGTGCTCAACTATCCTCTAAATAAAGAAAATAAAAACTCATAATTTGTCACAAAAAGTATTCAAATGTCTTTGTTTTGTCAATTCAACAATCCCAGAGACATTAAATTAACAAAGGTATAAAAAAGGAGAAAAGCCGAAGATACTCACATGGGAGAAGCTGGAACTAGCAAATATTTGGCATTTTGACTTATTAACCATCAAAATAGTTGGCGCTTAATTTTCTCTTGAACTAATTATTGATTAAGAGACTAATCGTCACAATGGTTAAACCCATGATATAGGGCTCAGAGTGGGTTACTCACAGTCCTTTCTGGCTCCCAGGTGGCTGTGTCGAGGCGTGTAAAGAGAAACTGCAGCTGCTGTAACCACAGAAGAAGAAAGGCACAGGGAAGCTTTTCATCCAGAAACATGAGTAAACATACATTAGGTATTGTACACCAGAGTTCACTCACTTTTCTATAATTAACTTAAACAAAGTTCCAAAGTTACTTGCAAAAACAGTCAGGCTATCTTTTTCAACGATGAAAGATCATCTAATGCAATATGTGCAAGTATAGGGTTTTAAATGTTTTGACATTCCCCGGGTATCAAAAATATTTCATCAACTCCTATCAACCTTTCTTTGTCTGGAATAAACGTCCTCGTCATAAGGAAGTATCATGGCACGTTTTCCTTTCTATTGCTAAAAATCAAATTAAGCCACACTATTCTCCAGTAAAAACATTACAAACATACTGGGGGAAAACAAATGTCCTCATGTTTTGGTGATGCTTCTTACAGTATAGATTGTATCACACACATTGGAGGCCAAGAAAGGGAAAAGGTTGAATGTCACTGTGATAACAGTGCCACTGTAAGTGCTGCTGGACCAGCTGATCCAGGTAGAACGAGTCTGAACCAACGCACTTACCATTTGGTACATCTTCCCCGGGGGCTCGTCTGACGCAGAGCAAGAGAAACAGAGACCACAGAAAGACATTAGTCTAACACAACAGATTACATTGGTGTAGTTCAAGAATTTAAACAAGAGCTTGCGTAATGTATTTATTTATTATATATTTATTTTACATAGGGTGGTGTGAATAAAGCTTGCATCAGGGAGTGCTGGTTTAAAATAAGTGGAATGCAAATATACATCAGAAATCAACTTAAATTAGATACACACTGTTCTGATTGTCACAGATATGTGCAATCAACATTATGTGCAAAATTACTTTCAATATCATTTGCAATATGACTTATTCCTTTTGCAATATCATTGCCAATATTACTTCCTTTTTTTCTTCTTCTCCTTTTATTATGTTTATCTAACATATTGTTATTGGAATTCTTAAACACTTTATATTTTTACTTTTTTTGTTATTCTTATGTTGTTGTAATTTACTTTTTCTATTTTAGTTTATTTATTTTACTGAATTTATCTTATCTTATTTTTTCTTACTTTGTTCAATTTTTTGAGCAATCTCGGGCACCAGAACTTCCTTCGGGATTAATTAAGTTCTTATCTTATCCTAAAGTTAAGAGGTAGTGGGTTTGTGGCCAGTGTGTGTGTGTGTGTGTGTGTGTGTGTGTGTGTGTGTGTGTGTGTG
>CALSBV010012174.1:5044405-5067771 GCA_943590825.1 Bovichtus diacanthus | reverse complement strand
TGTGTGTGTGTGTGTGTGTGTGTGTGTGTGTGTGTGTGTGTGTGTGTCTTGTTGGCCAGTGGGAGGACACTTACAGGCTGCTGGCTTGGGCAGATTTGACCTGAACTCTTTCCTGGTGAGGAAACAACAAGTCGTTTAACAAAGACAGAAACCAGAATAATAAAGTTTACATTTATTTTTTGCTTTGCACTTGTGAAAGTACACACAGATACTGTATGTCGTACCAGTACTGCAGCCCTGGGGTCCTCGTGGATGAGGATGTCTTCAGCTGACACTCTGCTCCTCTCCTTCTTTGTCAGAGCTACAAAAACACAATGAACCAACCGTAAAGTGTTAGCAGGGACACTGAAAATGTAAGAATCAAAAGATGCAGCTGGTGCAGAGAACTGAAATGATCCCAGATATTTAATAATATACACCTAAGAATTTCCTTAGGATAATTTACTTTTTTCTGTGAGCTTACTGGAGTCAGGATGGAGGAAAGCCGGGTCTTTGTCAAACTCTGTGAAGCCAGCGTAGGAGTTGACTGTTCTGATGTGACCGTGACCTTCAGGCTGAGCCTGTGGCAGACGGCCGGACGGAGACAAAGAGAGGCACAAAAAGGTGTGATACGGTCAATATTATTCTGAAACACGGTATCAAAGTATGGCTGCAATAGCCAAGATTGTAGTTAACAAACTACAAACACATTCAGGGTTTCCCCACAGAGTTTTATAAAGGAGGCACCTCGCCTCTTCGGTAATAAAGAGCGCCTCCGCTGAAGGGCAGAATTATAAAATCCTTTATGAAATAAAATTCATGTCAGGCTTATTAAACGTAAACCACCATCTAGAAACTATATTCATTACGAGATGACGCACCTAAAAATACATTTTACTCACACACACATTCACCTGCGATCTGGTCTGTGTGACTGGGCTTTGCTGTCTGCTCGAGGTCTCTTTGGGTGTGGAGTGATGGGGGTCCAAACTATCTTTATGTCCTGAAACCAAGAAAATATTGTCAGCCACATTAGGCCCATTTGAACATCCCCGTCAGACTGTAAAATTACCCAAATTAAAATACTTTTTCCTGTAATTACGTTTGCCTCAGTTAACAATAACCCACCAGAACAATCAAAGAATGATTTCCTATCATCATCAATCACAGTTCAAAACATTTGATTCTTATGAGGAACTCCTCACCTCCACCTGCTAAACAAATCCTTAATCAATCAGTTAGAGCTGAAACAGTAACCCAGTCAACCAATCATTCATGCTCCAGTCACATAACAGGAAGACCTCAGAACCACCCAGGAACAGGGACTAAACAAGTCAGACAAGAGGACCAGACAGAGCAGAGAAAGGAAAGTAAAAAAAAAAAAAGAAAAAGCACCAGCTAAAAAGGTCGACTGGGATCCTGATCTGGAGATGGACAGTACCGAGCACCCGGCAGACGCAGTCCTCAACTTAAGCTCAGACTAAAACTCAAACCTCTCGTTGTGTTTGGCTCTCTTGCCGTGTTCCTCTCGTCAAGCGGGACTTCTGACCCACTTTGACCCTCACAGCTGGGCGCTGCAGACATATTCCACTCCCTTCTCCTTCGCCTGTGGGGTCTCCTGAGTGCCACAGAAGGGGCATGCGCGCGACCTGGCAGGCCGCTATTTCCGTGGGTGTTACCAAGTGATGGTTCCGCTTCAGGAGCCAGTGAGACTTCAGTGTCTGTACTCTGTCTACTCAGGGAGCCTGACCTGCCCTCGTCGTCACAGAAAGCCTTGTTCACGTACCCCCAACCTGCATCCCTCTCTCCCCGCCCCCCTCCTAACCTCTCAGGCTTCGCAGTGCAAGCAGGTAAGCAAGCAGGCTGAGCAGAGCCCGAAGTCTTAGAGACAATGACAACAGTAGGATACACACACACACAGTTTTCCCCATCCTCTTTTATCTCTGCATCAACACCAGATTCACCTTCAGTCTCGTACTTACCCACAAATGCCCCAAACTCTACAGTGGTGATGTCTGGCTGGTAAAGCCTAGCTAGGGCGAGTTCTGGGTGGCTGGAGCCACTGGGCTGGGATGGGGTGTTGCTGATGTGGAACTGAGCCCCTGGTGAGGGCACATTGGGCAGGCTGGATGGAGAGTCGGAAAGGCCCGGCTCTTGTGGACGGGTCAGCTTACTCCGGGTGAGAGAGTGGCCTCGGAGACGCAGCTCCGGGGGGGAAATGGCCACAGCACTTTGGACAAAGGCACTGGAGCCAACACTGCCTGAGGAGCTAGCCTCTGCAGCAAAGTGCCCAAGCCCAAACAATCCCCTCCTCTCTGGACTCAACGCTGGGTTCATGTTGGGGTCCAGCCCCAGACTGTGTTTGCCTATCACGGAGGATTTTGAGTGGGGGCCAGTGTCCGTTGCCACAGGGCCGATGCTGGGCACAACGTTCTTAGAGAGGCTGAGCTCCCGGGTGATCTGATTGTGGACCTTGCTGGCCTCGGACGCCCTCTGAGCAGTGAGGGTCTTCAGGGTGTCCACAGTCAGAGCCGAGAGGTCCTGCAGGTGGCCGATCTGGGAGTCCAGAGTGTGCAAAGAGCGTTTTATAAAGTTGACCTTGTTCCCAACCTCCCTCAGCTGCATACACATGGTCTCAACCCTGGAAATGACAAACAGTAGAATCAGTGACCCACAGCTCAGCTTGTGTTACCTACTATTGTTAATGTTAAATGAAAATATAAAAATGTTAATATTATATTGTTAAAATTAAAATGTAAAGGCATATTCACCGACTTATTTTGAAAATGTCAGGTTTTTTTTTTACTTATTTGTAGTCAAGTGTTTTGATTTCATTATTAATGTATATTCAGTAGGTTATGCGTTTTTTTAAAAAATTTTTGAGCTTTTTTGCCAGCCTTAAAGGAGATATATCATGAAAAACTCGCTTCATCAGTGCTCAGATTTGGCAGCTCTTCCTATGTCCATGAAGGCTCATTAGAATATACTATCGGAGTATCTCCACCCACAGCATGAAAACTACCTTCTCAGAAGGTGCACAATATTTTTCTCGCAAGCCAATCAGAACAGACTGGGCTTTTTCGGGAGGGGGTCTTAAAGAGACAGGCGCTGAAACCGAGCGTTTCAGACAGAGGGTGAATACAGGTTTATTCAGACAGTAGGAGAAAATGAATGGATTTTTTGAACATTAAAGCATTTAAACTTGCTCTAGTAGAAACCCAAAATACCTATACGAATCAGTATGAACCTGAAAGTGAGCATGATAAGTCACCTTTAAAGGTAACTTGCAGAGATTTTAACCTATGGCGGTGCTATGGAGCAGTTTGTTATGAGCTGTTCCCTGTTTTGTATCGTGTCAGGCACGAGGAGGCAGATACATGCACGTTTGTTAGACCTCAAGGATACAAACGTTCAAGCATTTTGGAGAGTAATACTGAATGGAGACATAACTTTTGTTTATTTACAAGAAGGGAGGCAGAGGGCACCTTTAAAAAGGCCAGTAACAGTCCCACCTTTCTGAGGTAAGACGTATACGCTCCTCACTCCCCGAGTGAAACTGATCATCCTTTTCATGAAAGTACGTCTCCACACACTGCTCTTCAAAATCATGAAGCTTCTTTTGGTCTTCCTCTGTGAGAAACAGTTCTGAAAGAAAGAAAACAGACGTGTTAATGTAAGAGATTTCCATAATGCCCAGTTCAAAGCAGCATATAAACGGCATCCTTAAATCAGCAGTTTTAAAAAAAAAACTAAAAAAAAAAAATCAACATTTAGAAGACACAAGGTTTCTGCCAGAAAATGAGAGTAGTGTGGTCATACTTGGTCCATAGGTATGCTCCTTCTTCCTCTTCCGACACATACAGAAGAGGGAGTAGATATGGCAGAGGAGGATGAAGGGGGGAGGGAGGACAGGCTTCTCATGGTAGGCCATAATGAAGTGGTAGCGCTGGTACTTCCATACCAAATTAGAAATGGACTTCACTTGCAGATACACATTGCTGGAAAACAGAGAGTATGGAAATTACACTGACGATGATAATGTTTTAGAGAATGCCAGCAATATTTGAAGATTTAAAAAAAAAAAAAAAAAAAAAAGGACAGTTCACCCCAAAATCTAAATATATACTTTTCCTCTTACCTGCAGTGAAATGTATCAATCTAGATTGTTTTGGGGCGAGTTGCCCCATGGAGATATCGGCCATAAAGATGTCTGCCTTCTCTTGAATATGATGGAACTAAATGGCACTCGGCTTTTAGTGCTCAAAGTGCCAAAAATACATTTGAAAAATTCAACAGCAATGGCTCTTTCCAGAAATCATGACCCGGTTACTCAAGTTAATCCACAGACCTCGTTGTGAGAAGTTTTATGTAGGAACTATTTTCCTTTCTACCAAACTACACCCGGCAACAAGTCCATGAGTAGATGCACACTTCTTTCTGCATGATAGAAAGACATGAAATGATCAAAGAAACAAAACCTACAGATAAAGGGTCTTCTTATTTATTGTGGGAAAAGCTAACACATAACACATAGCTAGAAGCCATCACCAGCCAACACAAAACTGCTCACAACAAGGTTTGTGGATTATTTTGAATAACCGGGTCATGATTTCTGAAAAAAAAAAAACAGACATCGCCTTTGAGCTTTTGAAATGTTTTTTTTTTTTTTTTTTTGCCGTTTTGAACCCACAAGCCGAGTGCCATCTAGGTTTATTATATTCTTCTTCTTAATCTATTATATAGATTACGTCATCTCTATGGCCAATATCTCCAACAGTCTGCAATAAACACCAAAACAATCTAGATTGATAAAGAGCACCACAGGTAAAAAGGAACAACGGCAGATATATTTTTTATTTTGGGGATTCAGCACTGAAAGGTTTTGCACTTACTTGAAGAAGGCGATGAGGAGGTTGACCATTAGTATATACTGTACAAAGAGGTAGACTGCTTGTAGGAGAGGGGTCAGCCATACTCCTGCCGCACACAGTGACTTTACTGATAAGTCACTGTTATTGGCACACACTGTGAAGAAGAGGAGCCTTTTAGGATGCGCACACACCTGCAAGTATGCATGCACATACAAACCCCCCAAATACGCTAAAGATATACACACTCGTCACCACCAGGCATTGTTCATTTGCATAATCTGTAACTAACTTTCTGTCTCGCGGGTCCAAATCTGACTACACGCACGCATTGTAAGACAAAACGGTACAAAAGTACATTGAAATATTAATAGTTTAAAATTAAAATGTATTCATTGTGATGTTTAAACTGTGGAAACAGCTGTAGGTAGTAGTGGTAAACCGATTAATTAGTGCCTGTGCTCGCAAGGTTGATCATTTATTAATTATAGTATTTCACAGAGCTAGCACCAATGAAGAACAATATACTAACATTGTTATATATATATATATATTTTTTTTTTTTTTTTTGTTTAAACAAGGAGATGCTGCCATCTGTTGACAAAGGCTGATATTAAGTGTACTAAAACTCCATTTATTTTTATCCACAAGTTGTTGCTTTCTTTATTTTTTTACAATGTTTAGTTTTTTGATTACCTGTGGACATTTATTAGATAAAAAAAAATATATACATTTTAATAAGTGCACAGCAGACAGAGTGCAGATCTACTTAAGCAAACAGAGACAACTCAGACAATAACTGTGTTGAATAAATGTTCATTAAAGTTCAGCAATTTCTCATAATTTCTCAATTATTAAATTGTTGTATTTTATCAGATGCAAAAAAGCAAACAAAAACAAACAAATCTATACATCGGCCGCCCTGCTCTCTGAATATCGGCATCACCCATTAAAAAACCCATATTGATCGACCACTACTAGGTAGCATCATCCCTATACATCGATATATTAGCTGTAACGATGTAAATCCAAAAGAGGATGCATATGTGTACAGTATATTATAAAGTACCCTTTACTTTAACGCTAACAGGTACAAGAAATGAGCTACTCACACTAGGATTTGTTCAGAGGGACATTTTGAATGTTTGTTTAAAAAACTAACCTTGAGCATTCAATTAATTTTTTTTATTTCTGGTTTTCTTCTCACTAATAACTTTACGACGAACATACACTGCGTCATTGACTATCTCACTATTCACCACTTCCAGTAACACTTAAAGTGTTAAACCACGTGAAAAATTTCAACAGTGTGTGAAACCTTGGTATGCCAACTCAGGTAATGGAGCTCTGCCCGGTGTTTTGTTCCACCGAAGCATCATATGTGCCCGACTCGTGGGCCCGTTACCCAGACCACTTTTAGCGGCGTCGAGGCAGTCGATGCTGTGGTGAAGCAAAAAGCCCTGCCCTCTCCAAAGAGACCCACGTTGGTTTCTTCGGCGTGTAAAACCCATGTTTTGTGAAAGAGGCTGTGAGGGGAGGCAATGATTATGCCAGCGTGGGTTTGATTTCCAGTGCTTGTTTGGAGTGACAATCAGCTATCATGCTGTGGTGAAAAGCTTTGAATAAAACTGTTCTTACCCTCGTAATCTCCCCTACCATCATCATCATCGTCCTTACCATCGATTTCATAGGCATACACTTCCCCGTACATCATCCAGTACGGCTGGAAGACCACATCTTTGGCCAGCGACCAGCTGGGCTCCTCGTGTGGATACAGAATGGCTTTCCTGGGTACGCCGTAGCTCAGCAGCACTATAGCCATTATTACCACAATATAAAACATGTTGGCCACCTGCAAGAGATGTCACACGTACTGAATAAAACATGACTGATGGCATGATCACTACTTGAAATAATATTGGACTTATATGGTACATCCAGAGAAATTCTCAGTGCACACACACGTCTACTCTGGGGATCCAAAATCAACACTATTTTAATACTTTTGCTTAAAAATAATTTTTATACAACAACTTGTTAAATAAAGGTAAAATAGAAACAAGGTTATTTTATTATTTGATTTGGTCTGGTGTTGCCTGTTTTCAAAGCAAATATTGATTGTAGCTGCAGAGTATAAAATCCTAATAATGTCTGTATTGAAATCCCCAGGGCAGACACAGTAAGGCTGAAGGGTTTATGAGTACTTAACATCTACGAAGGTATACTGTACATGATGGAAACGTGGATTATGTTCTGATTAAATCTAGTTTCACCTAAAGGAGGAGTTCAATATTTAATGAAGTATTCTAATTTGCTTTCTTGCTGAGATCTGGATGAGTAGCTCGATACAACTCTAACGTCGCTACACTAAATAATATTTGCTTAAAACAGACGGAAAGCAGACGGAAATAGCGAACCCGTCTGTCCAAACGTAAAGAACCTACTTACCCGCTCGCTAATTAGACTTCAGGAAGTCAATGGCAATGTCAATTAAACAAACCAGTTACTTAGTAAAATCAATAGGTGCAGGTCAGATAGACCCAGGATAGCCATTTCTCTCTGCTTCTAGTCTTTATGCTAAGCTAAGCTAAGCGTCTGCTCATTTTCTAGCTTGATATTTAACTCTGCAAGAAAGCAAGTAGGACTATTTACAAGAATTGTCGAATGAATCCTTTCATTAAATAAAACCCTTTCCCCCAGGATCTAAACATCATTTAATCCTATATTCTGTTATATATTCTGAAATAAATACTTAGTTAAAACTACCACATGGAGCACAGCAAATGCACAAAATAATAGCAGGACTGGTGAAAAGTCAGTTCTAAAACTGATGGGGCTGCTCAGGATAATACAGTAGGTTACAATACCTGGCAACAGCATGTAGATGATTAATGCTGTTTAAATATGAATGTTCAAACTGATTAAATAAAACAAAATATTAATATGAGCAATTTGTGAATGCACAAAAACATAGCAACTGCTATCTCACAGTATGTTCAGACTAGAACCTAAAAAGCTATAAAAACAACTGAAGCCTATCATTTAAATGTGCCTGTAATACTGCCATGGCCTTCTGTACCAATCAATAATAGGGCTGCAACTAACGATTATTTTCAATATGGATTAATTATTAATTATTTTCTAGATTAAATCGATTAGATCGATCATTTGGTCTATAAAATATCAGAAAAGTTTCCCAGTTTGTCCAAGTGCAAAGTGCGGTCTTTAAATGACTTGTTTTGTCAGTCCAAAACAAAGAATACATTTAACTTAATATGATATAAAAACAGAGAAAAATCAGGAAATCCACATATTTAAGGAGCTGGAAAAAAAGCATTTTCTTCCATTTTTTGCATGAAAAATAACAATTAATACCTTTTAAAAATAGCTGCCGATTAATAACACATTTTAACATCATTTCTTACTTTATGTGAAGTGTTCTTAGCTTATCACAATTTCACTTACACGAACAAAAAGTAAATGAATAAGTTAAAGTAATTAATAAAATATTATTCCCGTTTCATTGAGTCTCTTAAGAAAAAAAACATGGTTGTGAAAATAATGACAACTTTTACCCTGTACAAAAGCGTTCACGTCTGCTTACTGTACATCATATAGTGGTGTGACTTCTCACTTTGAGAGGAACTCACCATTTTAGCGATCATCATGACGTACGGTCCAGCTTGCTGGTTGACAGCCAGGATATCCAGGAGTCTCACGTACCAGAAGATGATATTGAGACAATACACCGTCCTCCCGGGGACGAAGGCCTTACCTCCAGCCAATCTCAGGCCGAAGCCGATAAAGAAGGTCACAATGGCCAGGAAGTCGGACACATTGAAATAGTCACTGAACCACACCTTTATCTTCTGGCTTATTTTGCCTGCTTCAGACATAAACATCTGGAAAAAAGGAGATGGAGGAGAGAAGAAGATGAAAGATGTGACATAATGCTGAGGAGACTAGTTGAGATTTCAGTATTTGGTGAAGTTTAAAAAAGGACCACAGAACAATTCTTCATTATTCCTACATTAAAGAACCTGACAGTTTATGTCCAACACTTCTGTTACACATACCTCTCGAATCTTCTCAATGGCAGAGGTGAATATGTAGAGGATGACCACCCACTCTTGAGGAGAAGGCCAATCAGGCATTCTCACCAGGACCACATACGAGTAGAACATCAAGAAGCCCAGGTAGAAGAGCTGACAATGGGAGATACACATCAATAAGATTCATAAACAACTGTAAAAACATTATATTAGGGCTGTACTGAATAGATTTTTTTAATTATTTTTTTTTTACATTTGAAGCCTCTATTGAGGTTTGAAGGTATGATTATCTGTCACACTTTATGACCTTAAAAAAAAATTAAAATTAAAATGTTTTTATTTTAAATTGAAATAACATTTTTTTTCTTTTTTTTTCTTATTGGAATTATACAAATGTAATTTGTGGTGCAGGTAAATTGCTGCTAGACAGGTGTGTACATCAAACAGTTTTTTTTTAGCGGTACCTAAAAAAGTAGTTTATGAAAGGCTAAATGCCAACAAACACGGATTAAAGCAGAATATTTTGTTAAATAAAAACATGGAAATTTGGTGATGATTACATATATCTTTTTTTCAATAACATTTTGACTTTTGAACGCTCTTTATTATCACACGAGTCGGAAACAATCCTGCGCAGCAACCACTGGATTCTAATTCTACAAATAGCAGAATACTAATAATATTAGTGTAGCCTAATCTTTAACTGCAACTGTGCAGAAATACCGGGGTTTAAACAGAATGAATAGTCACAAAAAAAATAAGCTGTGCTGCATTCGAATGTTGATTTAGAATTCAAATGTCAACGTTATAAATGAAGTCAAAGATTAATTCTCCCAAGAATGAGAAAGCTGTAGTTTTTTTTTTTTTTTTTATAAACTGTGCATTTCATAAATGTGGGAAATGGACATATGCTGTATATAAAATATGTTGGACGTAGATGATAACTGGCCTGTGTTGACAAAGAGCCTCTAAATTCAGACAGTTCCCGAGAGGGGCTTCCTGAAATATTTTGAGAGGTCAGTTGAGGCCCACTGAAGGGGCTGAACCTCATCATGGCACTTTGAGTCCAGAGAAAATTATCTGCCATTTTGACTGAGGCCTCTGACTCTCAGAGCTCAGCTGGTGGTGAGCTGTGTGAGAGAAGAGACATTTCATCTTCTCCTTCTCAAGTGTAAATCACAGTTCCCAACAAAGTCGGCTCTCAGAAGGCAGGGGGGAGCGGTTCAGGGGATTATATAAGAGACAAGAGATGGGAGTTTTTATCCAACCAGTAATTTAAAACTGCAATAAATCAGCATTTTCATAACAATACAGAATAAAGCTACTGTATGTAAGTCGAGTGTTGGCCGCTGTCCTCATGAGATGATCAGCTCTTCTGTCCTCCACTGGACAGAAATTAAATCATGCGGCATTTCGTGAAATATCTTGAACTATTGGACGGTAGTAGGTGTAGTCCAACACTTTGTTTTGTTCTAATTAGCATATGGTGGTGAAGATGGCGGTGGTCTTAGTCTCGTCTTTTATTAACTCATTCAGTAGCTATTTACATAAAAATGACTCTTAAACATAACATTAAATGCTATTTGCATTACAACTAAATAAATAAATAGTGATAACGCAGTAAATAGTTATTTACTTGCTTTTTTACATTGAAACTGATGAGTGTTCAACAAAATTGTAGATCTGAAAAAAGGCTGAGTTCACGTAATTGAAATACTTCGCACACCTCAGGTCAAATTAAAGCTCTTGTGCCTTCTTCATCTTTTCTGTTTAGAAACAAGTAAAGGTCACATGATTGTCTCCCAATCGTACATGAACTCCCCATTGTAGTTCGACCTGCGCAGACTGTGGGAAAGTTTGTATATAGAGGCAGGTACACACACACACACACACACACACACACACACACACACACACACACACGGTACAATCTGGATTAGAAAAATTGCTGAACCTTGACATGCGAGGTGTGAACTGTTGGAAAGTCAGCCATTAACACTCCCATCTGATGGGTAAGATACTGTTGTGTGCTGCTGTTGATGTGTCGAAACAGATGTAGACACGTAGGCAAAGCCTGTATTATGTAGACTAGCAGTTTCAGTGATGGTATCAGCACCCCTCGGTCTTGAACGACCTGAAATACAATCCTGTCCATGCCAATAAAACCCTCAATGGTGACTCCCAGGTTTCTGAGAACCAGCCTCAGGCTTGTGTACATAAATAAACATAAGAACAAGTGAGAAAAGATGAGTGATAATGCTGTGCAGGAGATGGTAATAAGTGTGTATTCAAGAAAATGTGTTTAAAATAAGCTTCAACTGCTACTACAGCCTCATTCTTGATAAGTCTGTGGTCTATAAATTAGTGTTAAGTGCAAAGGGCATAACGCATGCAGAAATTCATCTTATTGCTAACAGTTTCCAAGTGCTGGTGCAGTGTGAAGAAAATGCTCATTCGTCTCCCACTTGTGAACACTTCCAATAGGGTTTAATGGAGCGCAGACAAAGTGGTGGCTTTAATTTTGTTAATAAAATAAAAAAGGGGGTTCTGTGTTCAAACTAGCCAGGAGTCACATTGCTATGCCCCCTCTGGGAAACAGATAAACTGACTGCTGAGCGTTAGATAATAGTAGATTCTACGAACGGTTTCTACGAAATACTTCTCACAAATAATCGAGGGGTCTTATCTAACCTTACTTTTGACCGCAGTGTTAGTGTCTCGCCACTCTCTATATGGGTGTCTGATAAGACAAGCTTGCACCTTGTTCTCCTCTCCTATTTGTGGTTTTCATGCACAGACTATCGATCACAGCACAGAGTCTGAACGGTTGTGGTGGTGGAGGAAACTTTAAAACATCTCAGTTTCTTGTTTCTCTTTATCTAAACATCAGCAATGGCCACTTCTCTAACAGCCCCTTTTGACTGAAGTGTCTCAGGTACTAAGGAACCAAAGGAACCAAGGATCTAAACTAGATAATAATTTACACATTTCCTGTTTGCATTTGCACTGCAGCTTAACTGTGAAGATCAGGCAAACTCTCTTATTTTCAGTGCAGAAATGTAAACATTCTGTGTTAAGTTTCTGCTTCTGGGTAATAACGAAAAACGTCCTCTCCTGTTACCCAGAGTCCTGCCCAGATAAGCAACCGTAAAATAGATGTGGATAAGTGTATGTGTGTTCTCTTCCGTAATCTCCATACCGTGTTGGACCAGAACTTGACAATTGGAGCATGGTAGAAGGCATAAATTTTCCTGGTGAGGGGCAGCTTCCTGGAGCGAATTTGTGTGTCTATGTCGCTCTTCGCCTCCACCTGGTCGTGGGATCTGGCCTCCTTGAACACATCCTGCAGAGACGTTAAAAAAGGCCTAAATTAGACAACACCCGGCCACAATGTGGGGAGAATATGAGAGGAAGCAGAGTAAAGAGGAGAATGTGAGAGGAAGAAAGTAAGCAAATAAATGAGTAAAAAAAATAAATTAAAAAAAAATACATAAATTAAAGGAATTTAAGGCCAAAAGTGCAAAAAAGTAATTATCAGCCATCTTTTTATGTGAATATGTCTTGCTAGTCTTCTTATTACAAAACAGACATACAACCTGTGCACAGCTCATTAAACCTTTAACACAACCGAAACTATGGAGTATTTTTCATCTTTGACCCTGGTGTGAATCACTAGGGACATTTTGGGCTTTTTAATTTTTCAATAGTTTTGTTTGTGTTAATGCATATGGCATAAATGTTTCTCGAATTTTGGAAACTTAGCCTGAGCTCTTATAAGTCTTTAGTAAAAAAAATGTAAAAACTATTTAGCCAAAATACAGACACTCATCCCATTAAGGACAAAAAAACAAGTTTTTGATCCCACAGCCATTACATCATAAAAGTATGTATTCTATTAAATCAGGCTTTCAATCCCTGGCATCAAAAGGTAGTTGTAGTTTTTACTCTTTGATTTGCCCTACGGGGAAAATACATGCCATTTTCCTGGTTTCCACCAGCTGCTGTATTATGCAATGCATCAAAATCAATGTTGTTGTTAATCATTGACATATTCCAGACTGTTTAAAGTTTTTTTTTAAAAATCCCCCCTAGCATTTACTATACAGAAAATAATTACATTTGTGCGTTTCTTTCTCTTCATTAAAAAACAAACAGTGGTAGGCATTATGTAAACAAACTGGCATTTAAAGAGTTAACATTTGAATCAACATTTGGTAGTTATGATCAGCACTAATGTTAGTTAAAACATTTATTAAAATTATGTATTTTATTTTTGTATAGCATTTTTACGAAGGAGACATTTTTGTCCTCTAAAGACATCAGAGCAACTTTTTGAAGTGAGACACAAGGGTTGAGTCTCTTATGATAACTTTGGACATGATGTTATCCATTATTGTAGTATTAGGCTTTAAATGAAAAAGGTAAAAAAATGACTGTAAATCTTAACCATTTGGATGTCTTCAGCTATGTTCTGGAAGTTGTGTTCGCTGTCCTCCATGGTAATCTGGTGGTCGTCCTGACTCTGAGGGATGTGAGCCATCTCAGCCTTGGATTTGTACTCCAACAGTAGGATGGCAGGAGGCACCAAGATACTCAGAATCACCTAGAGACAAATACACACTAATGTGGGTGGAGGCTTCTTTATTTGTCAAGAAATTCCTTCAAATTTCACACTAATGACTAAAGTGCACATCTAACCTGTCTTGTGGTTTTTCCCACTCATTTAAATATTTTCTGTCTTGATAGCACAAGTGAGAAAAACAGTGTAACACAGGCAAAGCTCTGCTGTAAGTCCCCAAACGTATTATTATTGGTCACCCAAAACCAAGCATGTTCATTTCATGAGAGTATCCAAATAAAAATAAAAATGTTTTAAAACAACGACATTTAGGAAAGAGATCAGAGAATGTTTTTCAGCAGCAAAATTACCTTTTTAGTCTGTATTTACTATATTCACTAAAAATGTTCTGAGAAAAAAGTTAGCGTCTTTTGTAAGAGAATTTAAATTTGAAACCAAAGCAGTGTTTTTACAGTGCAGATCGTTCCTCCCGTTTTGTGAAAGGGTTTTGACCTACAGTAAAGGAAATGCTTGCACCAGGAGGTCACATGAGATAAGTGTATTAATAAAACAGTTTATTCCTCATATCAGCATTAATCATCCAACGGCGCGGCATTTTAACACGTCAACAAAGTGTTCGACCTGAGATTGGGATTAGATATGAAAGCAGACCTTTGTTCAAGCCACAGGTACGAACACAGCATCTGTTGACAAAACTTCGCCGAGCACAACTATTAAACCCCTTCAGTATGGTTCAATATCTGTATGAAGGTCAACAAAGACTAATAATTCACATCAGCAGCCACTGAAAAGCAAAAGCACCGATTCCAGCATTTATACTTTCATTTGTAGCCAAAAATAAAAATCTAGATGGAACATGAACCTTGTACCAGGAGTTCTTGCGCATGTTCAGCCGTCCCATCCACATGTCTGACAACAGAAACTGGGTGCAGGTATGAGCCACAAAGGGCCGTAGGTGGGAGGAGACGGCCAACTTTAAACATGTGGAGTTGCTCCAGTTCTTCAGCTCGTAGGTGAGCAGCTTCATGGCCATGGTCTCATCCTGCCTGAACGACTCCTCCAGCAGGTCCACTGCCAACGTCCCAAACTCACTGAAAGACATCAGCACAGCTTGTTTAGAACACACCTTTACTTTCATAGAGTAATGTGAGAATGTAATCGCTGCCTTTCATGAACCAAAGCAACAGAAAAACTTTACTTTGAGTACTCCTTGAGCTCTTCTGAAGTGTCATCCACCACGTCGCTCTTCTTGGCCTCGTAGCCCATAGATCGACAAAGCTTACAGGCCACCAGGGCCTTTGCCATGTTCTCCTCGCCATGCTGCCAGAAGAAGAGCGACATTTTCTGCCTCTTCATCAGCACAGCCCACACCAGCAGCTCATTGAAAGGGTAGGGAAACCTCCGGGTCTCTGGGTCGTCTATGTCCACGATCTCTTCTTTGCTTCTCTTTTTGTTCTGCTCGATAGAAGACTCAAGCTAGGAGGGGAGGGAAGCAGCAGAAGCGGACAGACTTTATTATTAGATGCAGGGACAGATCGAACCTTTTCTATTTTTAGTAATGTCTAAAAGACATCTTGTTCCTTTTATTGAAATGTTTACCTTGGGTTTGTATGGCTGTGCAGTTTTGATGAAGTGGTTGTGCCTCGTCTTCTCCTTCTTGTCGGCCTGCATGCTAAAAGACTCGTGACTTTTCCTCAAATGAGAACCAGGACCTGCTGTGTGGCGCCCCGACCTCTGCGCAGAACATGAAACGATACACAATACATTCAGTAACAGTTTCAGCCCTGCAGTACAATGCATGAAATATTACAGTAAAACATTTTTTATTTGTCACTACATTCAAACGTCATGCCAGGTTTTAAATGAATGGGACAAGTTAGCTGTTAGCAAGCTAATGTTAGCTATGTGTTACAAGCCACTGTAGTTAGCCAAAGCACTTTCATACTACTTCATAGCTTTCTGATTTATCCACATTCCTGAACTACAAGTTGCATACTGTCAAAATGCTTAAGTTGCAGTTTCCCCATTCGGTTAATGAGGCTAATGCCTCACTTTTGTCTTAACGGAAAATCGAGGATTTGAATCGAATCAACGTTTTAACGTCACACATGTATACAGCTATATTTAGACTCTGCATTTAACCTTTTAAGCAGTGGGCAGCTAATATACAGCGCCCGGGGAGCAGTGTGGGGGTGTGATGCCTTGCTCAAGGCCACCTTGGCAGTGCCCAGGAGGCGAGCTGGCACCTCCGCACTCGGTCCATCCCGCCCCACAGCAGCTTTTAGGCATTTTTCTATTGTTTGCTAGCAGATGGAAGTGACAAGAGGGCACCTTCAGGCAATATGAAGCCAGTGGAGAGCTATGAATTGTTTTCCCCTCTGGTGTCGTCTGCAAAGACACTGCAGGAGTTCAAACTCACCCTGTTGTTGCCATGGAGATTGTTGTAAATGATTCTGAAGCGTTTCCTGGTGTAGTTGCACCTGTAAGTCCCGCCCATCAGGTACTCAATAACCAGGCCCACGTCAATCAAAGTGATCTTATAGTTTGGAGGCAGATGACTCTGCAAGAAAGCACAGAAACAAGGACGTGAATGACAGTGAACACTCTGGTTAACATCCACTGATAAAATGTCTAATTAATTTTTTTAAAAACTGGACTGACTGTACCTGTTTAACATCTCTAACCAGGTGGAGGAGAGTTGGGTTGTTGGGAGGTTGTTTCTAAAATAGAAGATCCAAAAAGCTTTAAAAACACTCAAAAGCATACATGTATATATTCTTTACACACAGCCCACCTCCGTTACTCAGTGGCTGGTGCACGTTTCATAATGTTACCGTGTTGTAGAGCTCCTCCAGCCGACTGATTGTCAGGAAACGGTGCATGCTCACACCGTTTTCTATGAGCAGCTTGACAAAATCCACCCTGTCCATCACGAGGGCATCGAGCATCGCTTGCTCTAGAGAGCTCACCTACACACAAGCAAAGATAAACAGGCTATGAATTTCAATAGCAAATGATTATTTATAAAACAAACACGACGAGAGAGAAGTCCAAAAATATGTCCACATTACAAAAAAAACACACAAGAAACATCATAAATAAATAAATATACTACAAAAGCTAGGATTCACCCAAGTTTCAAAATAAACATAAGCACTGAGGGCGGCTTATGAAGACAACTGTAATAGGGTTCATGTTACAGGCAAGACAAGCAGTTCATGGCAGCCAGCCAGAGTCCACTCCCCCGGCTCCTCGGACTGCAGATTGTGGTCAGCGGAGATTCTGGGGTCATTTTTGGAGAGTCAAAATGTTTGGAGCTAATGCTGAGCTAAGCAAACATTCATAGAAGTCGTGGCTCACACACATACACACGGACAAACAAACGTACCAGGAGCTGCTGTCCGTACACAAACACATGATTCTTGGCAATGTCTACCCGGTCCCAGGCCAGAGTCAGGACCAGCTGATCGAAGGCAGACGCGTTTGTGCCTGAAATACACAGGTACAGAAATGTGTGTTAGCACATACACAAATATTAATTCCCAGGCAAGTAAAGCCTTATCAACTTGTGTATTTCCTGTTAGCCAGCTAGCAGGATTAGAGGGGTTAGTAGAGCAGGGCCAGGGCAGTAATACAGTCAATTACACACTAATACAGCAATGCAGCAGATTAGACTACAAAGTAAATCCCTGTTCAGTCTCTCTTCCACACTGATCTGCTCTATTGTCCTCTAGGAGCCATCTGAATCAAATGATCATAATCCCTCCACACAGAATTGATTGTGTGAATGTCAAACAAGAATATCAGCGGGGATTTGATTGCACTAAAATCTCTACATTTATTTCTGAAAAAGCTGAGCTCTCAGGTAGCCCGTCTACGTTTTATGTATGCAGCTTTTAACAACAGCAATAGCATTTCCAGAGACTCTTTTTTTCCAAACTTCCTGTTTAATACGCAGCCTGCTAAATTAATTGAATCATAGCGGAAAAGAGAAAGATCTTTAAGCAGCACTCGATATTCTTTAAAGAGGCTGAGAGCTTTTGTACTCCAGGGTCCTTTTGAGCAAGAGTTACTGTTTCACCAGGCTGACTGCGCCTTAGGCAGACAAATATTTACCTGGAGTAGTCAGTCTGTTTGTCTTTTAGGTATCTGAACCAGTTTCTCCTATCGATCAGCTGCAGTCACTCACAAATTCCTTGCTTTTGTCTAAATAAACTTGAATTATTAGATTTGCTGCGCCCATTTACTTTCAGTACAAAAACACCTCCTTCAGGAGGACAATTTGTTCCATACTTGAAACCAAGAATAAAAAAAGCTAGTCAGGAGTAAAAACAAATCTTGGGGGTGTTATTGGTTACTTTTCTTCTAAGTCCAACTGCATTCATGCATTAAAAAAAAAAAAAAAAAAAAAAAAAAAAAAAAAAAAAAAAAAAAAAAAGAAGAGAAAAAAGATATAGATCCTCTGCTGCTTAATGAAAACCAAGTAAGTTGCTCAGGTGAACGGCCGACTTTTTCTCTTTCTCTTAACAGACCGAGAAAAAGAAGAAGGCATGCAGCTCAGTGACTGACTGTTGGAATAAGGAGGCCCTGTGAATGTGGGCAACATGATCTCCTCAGGAACACAAAGACGAGGGCACACGGGGGGAACGCTGTTCTCAAAGCGTATCTATATCAGAATAAAAACATCACAAAGTTATCTCCCAATGCCAACGACCTCGGCATATGAATAGACTGAGTCAACTTTATGTGACTTAGTTCCTTTTTTAAAGAAGTTGGGGTGAAAAAAAAAAAAAAGGTTCAGAGAGGTCTTCTACTAACCTTGGAGTAAAGCCCTCAGAATGGCTACGTCAATGTCCTGGTGATCCTCGGAGCTGATGTGAAACACAGTGATCTGTTTTCCAAGAAACAAGATAGGACTTATCAACATGTTCCCACAGACGTGATCCAGATGTTTCAAGAGTTTGCGATATGCGATATAGAACTTAATAAAACATCACAGTTGACTCTGCGGCGGTGCTTCAACTGGTTCATTTAGCTAAACGTCGCTCTATTTTATCTTGAGTAAAAAAGGAGATTTTGTGTAGGATGTTCAGGGATTTTATTAAATCATAATCATAATAATAATAATAATATTATAATAATAATAATAATAATAATAATAACTCATTGAAATTAATAGATAAAAACTAAACATGAATCATAAGAAGTGCATGAAAGCGATAATAAAAACAATGCATGCATGTACCAATTCTTTGCTCTTCATGCACTCCATCAGAGTCTGGAAGAGATGGATGGCATCGCTCTGGCTGAAGTTGAAGGTTTTCTTAATGGTTGCGATGATGTCAGCCTCAACTCCATCAGGAAGACGACTGTAGAAGAATTACAGTAAAACATGGTTACGGTCAAACTGCTTCAACCCACACAGCTGTAAAACACTGAAAATATAGGGTTGAATCCAGCACAAAGTGCTTTGATCTGTAGAGAGCACATTACGAGAACGTTTCCAATAATAGGATTCAAAGACGAGAAATGGACTGCACCTGGACTCCCATGTTTGCAGTACATGTGTGGCCTTATATTGCTTGCATTCATTTATTTTAATACTATGTCCTTTTAGAGAGAAGCACATACAAGTTGGATATCATTGCTGCATACTCCTGCAGTATACATAATGTGGTTCAGCAGTATGGTTGTACTGTAGTTGTACAAGTAATTTATTTGCTCAAGTATTTTTTGTTCATTACTTTTATATTCCAGCTCCCTTTACCTGTTAAGTAACCTTTATAATAATAAGAATGGGTAAACCTTAATCTTATCTGCTCTGGATCTGTGCGTGCTTTCCTGTCACAAATCCCAACCTTTTTGTCCGAACATAGCAGGTATCAATTAATCTTTTGAATGTCCGCCAACAAAAAGATCCATCTCAAAAGAGGAGCAGCAATTGTAAATTTGATCACTGTCCAAGATAATTAAACTAAAACATTGAAGACGCACATTGTGGTCATGTGGATTGTCTCACAACATTTTACAGCACTATAAGCAATTTCATTGGCTGATTAAGCCCGTCAGCGGAATACTTTTAACTGCGCTCTGTGACAAGTTCAACTATTTTCAACACTCTTATAAGAGACTGGGCTACGGCCGAGTTGTGAGATAGAGGAGAGCCACCAACGATGCTGCCATAGAAGGCCCTTGTGTGCTTGTGGGTGTCCTACCCTCCCTCCTCGGTCTGCTTGTGGACGTAGGCCAGAATGTCAGCAGCACGGCCGGTCCCCTCACACACCACCACTGGGACAGGGGGGCTCTCTTGAAGGTACTCCAGCACGGTCAGGATCACATTGGGACCTCCCTCAAAAATCAGGGCCACAACAGGAACACCCTGACCAATTCCTACAAGAAAGAAGATGAAAGGCGTGCTTAAAAAAAGGTTAACGCTACATTTTTCCATTCACCTAATACAGCTCCACCCAATTGACAGTTTTGTGGGAGGCTGAGATGATAATAACCAGCTCACTGTTATCACCTAGTTTCCAGCAGGCAAAGACAAACTGACTCATAATGATTACACCTTGGAGTTTAGTCCCATCTGAAGGGTATGTAAAGATAATCAAATATTATACATAATGTTTAATATATGATGCAACTGTTTGGTAGTTTCTATATGACTTGTCTTGGTTTTTATTGTTTCCACTTCCTGAAGTAAATCAGTTATAGAGAAAGCATGATGTACTATCTGAGTTTGTTCGTCTTGTAAGAAGGAGGAACTCTATTAGCTTTGAAGATTTGAAGCCCTGGAACACATTTTCATGTACAACACAGTGTGGAGTTAAATCTTTCTGATGTACTTCAAAGCCCCAAATAACAAAAATGACAATAAAATAATGTTTGTCTGGACAAAAATAAACTCAAAGTGGCAATTGTTTTTTTTAAAGGATGCTTTTGATTTCAGTCATTTATTGAGCCAAGCGTGGGATTTTGACGAGGAGATGAGTAAGGCGATGCTTTTGGATTTCTAGTCACTGCATTATCTCAGTAGAAGAGCCTAAGACTGCTTTTGCAGATCAAGAGTGATCCTGTACAAGCTCTTGTATTTCAAGAATCCAAGCAAGGGAAACTGTTGCATTGAAGGTTCAGTTTTTCTTACGCGCGTGTATCCTTTGGAGGTTGATGTGCTTCTCCAGGTCCCGGCGCAGTTGGACCTCAGCACCATACCTGCCCACTGTCCCATCATCCACCAGGAGGAAATGGGAATGCAGATTGTTGAGAACGTTTAGTTTGCTGAGAGGGTTGAGCAGCGTCTGATACGGAGCGATGATCTGCAGGGTCGATAAGAGAAGGCAGGACAAGGGGAAAAAGGACTTCTTAATAAAACAATAGAAAAACGTGATAATCACTAGAGAGGTTATCTTGCTGTCAAACCATCAAGATCTTTTGAGATAATAAGATAATCTTAAACAAATGATTGTAAGAGTTGCATCTTACGTCTCTGCCAATGAGATCGTTCCGGTTTTCAATGACTCCCCAGGGTGCGATCCCGATAGTGCAAATTTTCTTTGATGATCTTGAACAGTGTTCTTTGAGAGCGTCTCCCACGTGCTTCGCCACACCTTAAAGAAGGAAGACATTAAGCAAATCAATACATTTTCATTATTTCTTGGACAGGGGTTTAACATTTTTACTGCCACTTAACCGTTGCCATATCTCACTTAAAATTCCTCTCAACATAAATACTTCGGCATGAATCTATGACCAAGACACCGAGTTTCTGTTCTGTGGCCAAAATGCCGCATAGGGGGCAAGTCCACAACAAGTACATTAGTCCTGGGGTTGTTTGCGAACCACAATCCTCAGCTGATGGATCTCATGGATTCAGCAGTAATTTGTGATCCAGGAGACCATCCCAACTGGTCAGGGTGCCAGAGGCATTAAAAGTAATCACGGGTCTGGGTAATTGACCCTGTGAGTAATGATTTAAACACTATGATCAGACCACAGCATCTTAACGCTGCGCTGTGGCTGCAGACACACCTCGGCCACGACACACAGCCAAATGACACGCTTAGAGCCGGGTATTACAACTTCTGCTACATCAGCGCATCACACACTGATGGTGGCTGTGTGTTTGTGCAGGTTTGAGTACGATGCAGGTGTGCGCGAGTGTTCATTCTGGGAATATTTAAGAGAGCAGGGGTGGAATTTAATAACAATCTTTATTACACTCCGAAGCCGTGTTCATTTAGGCAGCTATTTTAGATTTAGTCTTACTCATTTAGACAAAAATGCTTTTTAGATTTAGTCACATTTTAGTCATTTTTATCCTTCAGTTTTTGTCAATGACAACTCAAAATGTTTTTGTCGACAAAAGGTAATTTCATTTTAGTCAACTTCTAGTCCAAATGTATTCTCTCTTTTCTTTCCTTTGGTCTTAGTCCTGTGTCAAATATCCCTTTTTAGTCATCAAATTATATCGAACATTTTAGTCAAACTTATTTCACATAAGATTTTGTCTTATTTTTAGCTGATAAAAAATGAATGATTAAGAATGTGGTTTTGATACTCTGAGTCCTCCTGACTGTGCTTATAAGTGATGCAAAGATAATTTGCACCTACCCGGCTTGTTGTAGGAGCCAATCCGCACTGCCCGACATGCAAAAATATGCATTAATATGCATTAATTAATTCATTAATATCCACCCAAACCAACACCTTGGTTAAGTTTTAATATTTTAAACTTCATTTTGGTCTCGTCTTTTTGGTGAAAGACAGTGCAAGTTGACATCGTCACAGTTTGTGTTTAAGGACTTCGGTACAGTCATTGTCATCCTCTCGTCTTAGTCATGGAAAAAAAGGTTGTTGACGAACATATTTAAATCATAGTTTTCATAGACAAATTAAAACTGCTTTTTTTCCCCCCTATGACCTAAACATTCATCCCTTTAACCCCCATTTGTTTTTGTTTTTTTGTCAAGACTAAAATAATCTCCGTCTGACTACAAACCTGTGTTGACCCCTCCGGTGAGGATCCAGGCCCCAGTGGTGACTGCAGCTTTAATGAGGCCCTTGCCCACCACCTGCTTGATGCGTGGGTGCAGCTCAAAGTTCTGAACTCCTCCGTGGACAGAGATGAGGATTTTAGGAAGCTCCATATGCCACTCCTTCAGCATCAGCCGCAGGATGCTCTCTGGCCGAGAGTCGTGGGACAAACGCGCATACTGCCCACATTTGCACAGACACAAGAAAAGCATGTTCACATGAAGCGGATAAAAGTAGCATAACGACACATTGGAGAAGCTGAAAAGTTGAAAAATTACTAAGGGATTGATCCATTGAGTCAGCACTAGATTTGAACTAATAACCAGTAATAAAAGACTGGGAATAGACTTTTGCCTTGATCCTTTCATTTTACTCTTTTTTTATTTCGAGTTTGTTGGTTAACAATGGCATACTAATGACACGATGTGATCCGCGAGAAGAGCTTGCCCTCCTACCTTGGCTCTGTACGAGTGAGACCCTCCCTGGAAATTGATGACACCATAGGCGTCAGTGGGGCTCGCCTCTGTGTGTTTTTCCACCGACCACTCCTCCAGCTCGGGCATGGACAGGTTGGGGTTTTCACCCAGCTTCACGTCCGAGTACTTCGTGGCCAAGCTGGCCGTGAAGCCAACATGCTGCCGCACCAGCCGCCCACAGCAGCATCTTGAGGGTGAACAGAATCACTTTTAATTAATACAATAATAGACTTTTTTAAAATGATGCTTAATTTATAAAAGCATATAATCCCAATAAAAAACAGATATTCAAAAAACAGGAAAATATACAATCATGTACCATAGAGTGCATATGTAAGACCATTTTACAAATTGTAAATCTTCATTTCATCTTTCTTTT
>CALSBV010012174.1:5015211-5036005 GCA_943590825.1 Bovichtus diacanthus | reverse complement strand
CACACACACACACACACACACACACACACACACACACACACACACACACACACACACACACACACACACACACACACACACACACACACACACACACACACACACACACACACACCAAAGTGATGCTAGTTTTCTACCAGCTCACTAAAGCCCGAGATGATGACCACGTCAACCATCCATTATTACGTAAGAGACTGTGACTTGTAATAATAAAAGCTTCTACTACCGATTGGCGATATAGATCAAAAGAATGCCGACTGCTCTGATGAACTAGACCAAATTTGATTCATCAGCATTAGTTCATCAGACTTCTATCGGACTATAAGACTGCTTAGAGCAGCAGCACTCAGTCCCCTCATGTAAGCTGGGGCATGTGACCGGCTCAGGCCAACACTGTGGGAAATAAGACAGTTTTGCACTGAGGCAAAAGACAGGCACCGGCTGCTCTGGCATCTCAGCGAATAAAGGATACATTTATACCGTACCGTATAAAAATATATACCGTATTGGGAGATTAGATATCAGTAATGATATTTTCCTCATCTTACAGCCCATAACACAGTCAAATGATACCATCTGCCGAATGTATCGGACTGTTCAATTTAGGTGAAGGACAAATGTGGGCAGCTGCTCGGCCATCACTTCCACATTACTATTTACTTCTCCAATTATAGTTAAATAAATGTGCCAACTGAGGCGCCAATAATCACATCTAAAAAGAAGGTAAGGTGATATGATGATCAAAGCGTGTCTACTGTCAGAGACACACTATTTTGGCCATGGTATCTCTCACTTTAATATCTTGGGGTGCATGAGGCTATTGTGGGAAATGTTGCAAATGAATGAGCAAGACTGATAGATCGCATTGTATGATGTCTGCATCGATGTGACAAACAACCATTATGTGGCAGTTATTTTATAAAAATGTACTATATTACAACATGTACACATATTATTATTATCTGTAATTCCATTACCAAGAGAGGGTTTTATCTATGCTGCTCACTCCTAATCTAAGCTACCAATCACATTGTTAATATTAAAATACTGTAGATATAGTCAATATTACCAGCTCTTACACACTGTGTAATAACAACACTGTGTGGTCAGTAATGACTCACAACGTTGGCTACATGTCATCTTCTCTCAACATTCACCCTGAGCTCCTCAGTCTGTTAGACCTGAGAAGACTAGACAGGAAATCATTTGGGGGGGAAAAGCGGAGGCTGTGCTCGTCCCAAAAAGAAAAAGAAAAGTTACAACGACTAAACACTAATGTTGAGACAAGTCTTAAGCAATGTCTGCAGCAGGCAGGCCTGAAACATTTAACGGTCACCACATAGCAAACAGTCCCGCGTGGGCGACCAGAGGTCTAACAAAAGGTCTGAGATAATAAATGGACCATTTCAACTTTTCCCGGCGCTGGCTGGCAGAATGAAAACATTCAGTTTAAACTTGGCAGCCACTCAAGGTGCCATTGACTTGTTACTGGCAATGACAGCGTTTCTTGTCCGACATCCGAGACAGCTGGTACAAATGTGCCTCAAACAAGTGCCAGCTTCTCTGAAGTGCACGCTTTCATTTGCTTTTGTCTGCTGGAGAGAAGCCTCTGTTGTCTCGCGGCAAGGAAACCGCTGCTAACATCAGCCAGCTACCGCAGCTAGTTAGCTTAGGTTAAGTACCTAGCATTGAGCGCTAGCGAGCTAGCCATTTAGCCTGCTAACGTTACGCCCGTGTGTGATTTGGGGGTTTTCTTGCCAGACCGTGTACACTTTATTCATTGCGCGCGAGACACAGTGTTTTAGCAACAACAGCCAGACAGTCAGCAAACACAACAAATGCCACCGGGGGTCTCGGCTGGGTGCCTGACAGGCAGGAGGCAGCATGCATAGGGGGGACCTGCCACTCAAAAAGCCCGATCAGTCACGACGATTCTCAGCGCCAATTTGACAACACTATAAACCCCCCACGAAGGCAGCTGGCTACTCGGATAGGATCACATACCATTCTCTTCACCGTTGAGACTCAGGAAGAGCTGTGTCGTGGCTTTTATCCATCTATCGGCGGTGCCCTCGGTTAGCCTTGGAAGGAAAGCCCGGTGGACGTTGGAGAGATCCGCTTCGGCTGCAGCTCCAACGGAAGGTTGCTTTTTCATAATTGTGCGACTCCAGACTGACGCTGCATGACGAGCCGGCTGACTCAGCCAGCACACTGTCACATGGCTGAGGCGGAGCCTGCGGCCACATGTGCGCTTTGTTTTAGTCCCTAATAAGTACAAACAGTCAGCAGAAACATACATTGTTTTAATTTCCCTCGTCCTGTCTCACGTATTTAGCCCGTCTCACCGTCAACCCATGTGTGCCCATAACTGACATTTTGAATTGTCTTTGGTGGAAGTGAGACATTTTCAAAATCGGTCAAACCGTTTGGGTGAAAAGTGAGTTTTTTTCCTTTCATAGCCTCCTATATATTTAGTGATAAGAAAATGATCAAGCGTATGGTAATAACAAATAACAAGTTGAATTTCAAAGATATGCACAGACATGCAGTGTAAAACTATTTTAAATTACATATATTTTTTTACCCTCTTTTCAAAAGATCCTGACTTTGACTATTTATAAAAGTGTGATTTTTCATGTGATCTAAATACAAACAAAGTACTGCTGTTATATACTTGCCCAAAGTACGTCCAGATTTCAAGACTTTAGACCATTTACAACAAATGCTGTGGCATTTTGACTTAATAAAGGCTACTAAATACAGAGGAGTTAGACCTCTGACATTTTTGAATTGCTGCTCTAACAATAACAGCACCCTTTCTTAAGTACTAACTAATTATTAATGGCTAATAAAGCATATACCCTTTATAGGCTAAATCAGTCAGAACTCATTTCTAAGAACAACTTTGGGGTTGCTGCCTAATCGTGAAACATCCCTGTGGGTAGTGTTTATCCTCGTCCACATTTGCTTTGTCTTTATAACTCTTAAATTCAACAGCAGATAATTCAACCCTCCTATGGACTGGATTATTATAAACACTCTTTACTTATTAACATTTATAACTGCAGATTTGAGGATGTGAAAGGGGGTAGGACTTGATAAGTATTCACTTCTTCCTCTTCCTTTTGGGAAATGAAATACATACTTGTGTTTATTAAGAGTTTACTATATTTGTTTGATGGCCTTTTTTTTTGTTTTCCTATTTTTTTTTTACATGTTTGAAATAAATCTAAGCTAGAAAGATAAATCTAAGAAACATATTAACAGTTATTGTTTACAGAGCAACTAGCAATACTTTTTATCCTATTGCAACAAAACTTGGTTAATGATTTCTGACAGTTGTATAAAGCATTAGTAAATTATTTATGAACCACTAATAAAGCCATGTTAAGGGTGCCTTAATAGAAAGTGGCACCATATAGTGGTTTCCTCAGTTTTATAGATATTTGCTATCAACAGTCACAAATGAGTCATGTCACAAGAGTTGGTGTTTGGGAGGAAAGATAATAAAGCTATTAGGCTATAACATGCATGATTTTCCAAACTGAAATATGAGTAAATAGTGGCACAATATTTTAAAATACAAGCACAATACTGTCAAAAAATTCAGAAGTCTGATTTTTCTGAGTGCTGGTTGGAGGGATTGTGCTCCACCTGAGGACCATAAAAGACTTTTACCGTTTTACATTCAACATGAATAAAATGTTTTAAATAAACCTTACCTCCGAGTCTATGAGACACAAATACTGATCTGACATCTGTCATTTAAGTTCTTCAATTAAATGTCAGAGAGGGCATTGTACCAGCTGTTTTATCCTCTTTACAATGGCAATTCATTTTAAGAGCTTATTGATTAATGTTTGCCACTTTCTGGCCCCTGGCTACCTCCCAAAACATAAGCCCCATAAGTCCTGTAAAAAAAACCTTGTCTTTCCTCTCAGTTGTAACAGCGGTATGGATTTTCCCCCCCCCAACTAGAACAGCAAGTCACTGTTTGAGTAGAGATGCGCAGTTTATCTACAGGAAGCTTTTGTTCCCTGAAGAATCTGTGTGGAGGTAATACACATACAAGAACATTAAATATAAGGTCATTTTAATGTAAGGCAATGAAAGAAATCCCATCATACAAACAGGTTACACAGAAACCTCAAAACAGTTATCAAAAATGTTTGATATTGAGGCTACGAGTAATTTAAGCCCACCCCACCCTTGATGAAACAACTGTCCAGCGGAATATCATAAAGTGCTTTCTCATTTTGTTATATGCAATAATCACCAAGGCAATGCCATCACAGGTTTCTGAACGTGAGCCTAACAGACATTTCAGGCACTAAACAAGCCCACACAATATTTAGTAGCATTTAACTATTTTACAGCAGTCAAATGAACCAATACTGGTTTCAAGACTCTGTTGATCAATAGCATGTTTCCCTTGCTTTGAAAATAGTATTAAAAATGTAAAAAAAAAAAATAAAGCATCCAGTCGTAGAGTCCAGTCAGCATCTTTCTCCTTCTACGCTGCGGTCAGTTCTTCCCTCTAAAGAAAACAGGAAAGGAAAAGTTAATCATTTTTCAATTTAATGTTTTGGTTCATCAAAACACAAATGATAGACAAAGAGATGGCGTTCTTATTTGTAACGCCTACTGCACATACAAGCAGACAAGCGGTATGTTGTACAAACAACAGAGATGGTAACTGCAAGCAACAACATGAAGACGGTAACACCAACATGTTGGTAGCTGCATGAGTGATGCAAGTATTAATTTTCGCAGGTTGGAAAAGATGGATGAGTGGAAAAAAAAAAGAATGACAAAACAAATTTGCAGAAATAAAGGACGTTAATGGTATTCCAGGGCCATGGCTTTAACAGAGGAGCTGCTCAAGCAAATCATCATTTTGTAATCAATCAGAGACACCTAGTGGTCAGTTAATGCAAAACACTGTGATTTTAAAACGGTACAACATCTGTGGTGCGTCTTTGATACACTGACCCTGGAAATTAGGGGTTAAAATGTCAAAAAGAAAAGGGGACTAAAAGAAGCTGATAAGAAAAGATAAGGCACTGCAGTAAGCAACACTATAAAATGGCAGGAGGGATGCAGGGGGAAGGTCTCGGTTAGAGTGAATCACACCTGGCAGTAAAGGTTCCCTGGAGGAGTCCAAAACCTGGTGAAGATGAAGCATGTTAAGCATTGTATCTCTTCCCTACTCTTTTTTTTTTTTTTTTTTTTTTTTTTTTGTCTCTCACATACAAAGACAAGCATATTAACACATACACATCCATGCAACCTTCTGTCAGAATTTCTCAATTAATCTAGGGACGTCAGGTGAGAAATGTTAGCACGGTCAAGGTATTTTTTGCATTTTTTTTTTTTTTTACTACAGATAGGTTGATTTCATAACTTCCTGGCAGCCTTTGATTCAGTTCATGCCAGTTCTGGATGTAAAAATGATTGACACTTAACCAGCATCTGGTGTAGTGTGGTCAAAATATGCAACTGCATGTTCACTGGGATGGATTACAAGTGTATGGGACATTTCTATTCACACCAAGTTCATTTTCATACCATACTAGCAATGACTGCTGTGCCATGGCGAACTAGAAGGCATGAAAGAGATCGGAAAACTTAAAGAACGGTTTGGAAAAACATACATTTGTTGTTGATGAGTTCAAACATTAAAAAAAACTGCTTAAAAACTGCAGAGTTTATCTGCTTTATATAGTTATATATAGTAGAATATATTGGCAGTTAAGTTTATGGTCCTAGCTGTTGTAATACTCGATGCTCCAACTATAATTACATTTAAAGCAGACTGTTCTCTTGTATACAGTATTTGATTAACATTGTTTTATTTGCTGTTGTTTCTAATTCCATGTTTGCACTTTATGCTTGTTGTGTCTTTATACTGTAAGTGTATTTGCTTTTTGCTCTTCAGTGTGGCACACTTACTTAGAATTAAGTGTGCTATGTAAATCAAGTTTTTCCTTGATTTAAATATGTGTGAAGACACATTTCCAACACTGCTTAATATTTTCTTTTTTCTCTCTCTTTAACATTTTAAGACATCATAAACATATACGAGGTTCTGCTGTTTTTTTTATTTTATAGAGAATGCGTACATTTCTCATATAATGCCGCAGGTAATTCTGGATCGATTCCAAAACAAACCACACACTGGCCTTGTAAGTAGCAGCCTAGGATGGGCCCATATCCTAAATGTGACTTACATGTACATATGTAGTATATATATATATATATATATATATATATATATATATATATACACATACGCATATATATATATATATATATATATACGCATATATGCAACTAATCTTGTCATTATTTTCTTAAATATCACAGCATGTCCTCAGCTCATTGTGGGAGACGTCACACATTAGTAATGACTGGGTGTAACACACACTGTCACAACACATGCCAGGCTAAAGAGCATGTAAATAACAGAAGTCTTTCTATTACTGTACATTCAGTTCTTCAAAGAAATAACAATATCCTGGCATAGAGTCGGTCAATATACTACAAGTGAGTGACTCACAGCAATTTCTGAAGCCTGAATTAAGTGCAGTGACAGTGGAGTAATGCTGTAGTGTTTACTCAGTACCTCGAGTTGCAGAGCTGATTGATGTCAAATGAAACCTAGATTCAAAAGGGGTTTGAAACACAACCTAAGGCCTAGTAATAAAAGTCATGAAGTGCACTTTACATGAAAAACTGCCGATACTCTTCCACTTTTTCTTAAGATTAACAATATCTAAGTTATGCTGTGGACCATGCAGTAAATAAAAGACAGCAGCATGTGAGATTTAAACTTTTACAGGTACAAACACTTACACACACAACTGAGGTCGCATCTTTTTCAACATCGGGACACGAAACAGCAAAGGTAACAGGGAAAACTGCCTGGAGTCATTTCCCTTGAGGCTGACATTCAATAATCGGACATAACTTTCTATTTCGAGAGCTTCAGCTGTTCTGGTGCGACTGGCTTCCTCTCAGTTTACCCTGCATGACAAGACAGTTGCTTGGCAAACTGGAAATGACGCAGGTAATGTAGCTGCCATCGCAAGAGTGAAGGTTTTGACTGTTTTGTGTTAAAACAATAGCAGACCAAGAAAAACTTGCCCGGAAATGGCTGAACAGGTAAGATGCTTTTCCTGTTGTGACCAGGCAGCTTCTTCAGAAACTCACTGAAACCTGTTTGAATGCAACGGGAAGTACCAACAGGAGGTACCAACAGGAAGTACCGCTTTGAACTCTCTCTGGTCCTCTCACCTCATAGGTGGTTCCTGCCCAGAACTGCCTCATCTCTCTCCTGCACGCAGCCACCACGGCGGAGGTTATCAGGGTGAAGGGCACCAGGTAGAGTAAGGCGGGCTGCCCCCTCCCTGACAGCAGCATCACAGCAAATGTCACAATCATTCCCAGCAGATAGGCTACAAGGAAGGAAAGAGACAAGGGAAACCTGAAACTCGCACCACACAGATACAATCAGATCTGGAATCCAGTGAAAAACTGCCAGTTAACTGCTTAATATGGGAAAAAGAAAAGACCAGAGACACCTTGTGGTCAGCAACAATGTCAGCATTTCACTAAGTAAAAGTATTAAGAAGACTCACTAAATATCTTCCAATACACACATTTATACCAAATATTTTCACACTGATTAATAAGGAAATGTTATGGAACGCAACATGTATGGAGTTCAGTTAGAAGACTGTGTGGAGTAGAGCAGCAAAGCGTGGCAAACCTAATAAGAATACAGGGAATATATAAAAACAGGAAATGTACAGTATTTTATAATATGATGGTGACATACTGTACGCTTATTCTTGCACTGTCACCAACACTGTAAAGCCAGCACGTACGAGGACTGTAATCCAACAACCCTTTACTGGATAAGATGTATATTGAGCTTGTACATATTTCAATTATTTTACAGTTACAATTTATGAATAACAAAATGATAGTTGAGCTGTGATGTACCTATGCAGCAGCTGACAAAGTAGATCTTCTTGCTGCTGTTGATCCAAACATCAAATCTGCTGCAGTAGGCCACCAGGAGACCTGTTGGACCGATGAGGATGCAGAGGTTTAGTGACGCGTCACACTACAAATGCTTACCATTTCTTTTTTATTTCTCAGCTCAGAAGCATTGCTGCAATTTCCAAATGGTTTTAGTCATTTTATAGCAAAAAGGAAGCAACATATAACATTCAAACTAGCAATTAACTTCAATCAAACAAACGTCATCAAACTTAATTCTTCTTCATATGACATAAATAACTTTTTTTCCCCCTCACATTTCTGCCTTTATTGGACATACTTTTATGCTTTTGTTCCTGTGTTTTGGCTTCAATGGAATAAATAAATAAATTGGGACAGGTGTCATTCAGATACTGACAGTATATCAACACAATGTGTTAAATGAACGCTGAAGTTATTGTGTTTGCATCCACCACTTCCAAAACTGTTAAAGAATTCTGACAAATAACTCCACGATCATGAAGAACAGATGAGTAACCAAATAAACAAGCTTTGTACACATTACGTATTTCGGTTTTTCCCTCTACGGGTTAAAATACTGCAGTTAAACTGACTGGCAACCACCAGCCACCGTTATGTAGCAGGGACAGTTTAAACACTGACGTGACACTTTAACCTCACCTGGAATGATGATATCTCCGTAACCCAGAATGGAGAACTGCATCCCACACAGGTTCTGCGCCCAGGCTGAGAACCGTGGGACACGCATCACCACTGGCAGCTGAGAAAATGAAACATTTTATACATTTAAAATGACAGCAGAATTATTGTGTTGTATGCAACCAAATACAGTGAGCTGTACATCATGTTACCCTGACTCAACATGACTCTTTACTTTATATTCATTTCTAATAAGCAGACATTTGGCAGTATTTTCTAACTCCCTGCCGATTGCCATCTCAGCGACACCTCAGCTTTCTCAACTTGACAAAATATGTTTGGTCTGTCTTGCTGTTTAAATAATAAGTTACCAAGAGGCTCTCTTTTCAGTTAGGGTGTCAGTGAACAATAGATACATGTACTGTTCTCAAAATGTTGGCTGTGAGTCTTGATGTGTGTTTAACGGCATTTTTTTTGCCTCAGATGTTCTAAATCAACTTAGTTTACTTTGAACATTACCGGAGACTGTCTGGTTTGATTTAATTCATCTGATTGTTATAGTTTCATTACAGTAGGCCAAGTGTTAGCGAACACATAATTTATTTATTTTTTAAATGTATGTACGTTAAAACATTAACAAACTGCTGTTTCCACAAAAGCTCTTAAACATACCATTCACACTTTCACAGAATAAGCTGCTGAACACAATTTTGCCGCGAGTACACAGGTTTGTACTTCTAGAGTAAAATTTCCCAGAGAAAACTGACAACAACATAAAACTCTGCTGCATGAGGAATCATGGGAGAGACACTGCTTCAGTTATTCAGCAATGGCTAAAAATTCCTTACTGAAACCTCTGGGTACCTCTAGCAGGGAAGCAAAAACACCCGACAACATTCATGCTAAATCAATGTTTTACTCAAATGGAATATAAATACAGAAACTTTTCTATAAACAAACAAAAAAATGGAACCACCTGAAGGCCAAATCCACTAAAAACATGAGAACACTGCTCACAAACATATTCTGTGTCAACACATACCACCTGACAATCAAGTGAGACTCTACATGTGTTTTTCTTGGCCTTGCTTCACATTTAACTTTTGTGAGAGGGTTAAGTAAAAAGGCTTATGTATATCCCACAAGTGCCTTGTTTTCAAAAGGAAGCTAATAATAGCCATAGAGAAAAGAAAAATGTAATTAACAACATAAAAGGGGCCGAGTGCGCGGTCTGGGTGGGGAAAAAAATACAGTATAGCACCGAGATATTTTGCGTGGCAATATTCTATCAATACACAAACGCCAAGTATTGATCTTTTATTATATAAACTATTAATATTGAAAATACAAATGTAACTTTTTATCACCTAACTTGACACAGACGTGTGCATTCATTTAATTTGGACTGACTGTTCAGTTTGTCAGGGGCAAGCAACATTTCTGACAGTGCTGTTCCATCTGCCTGCTTGAAATGATTGAAGTGTGACGAACAGACTGAGAACTTTATCTTATTAGATAAAAATAAATGTTGGCAAACGGCATACATATATTTTAGGTTTCTTTTGTTGAAATAATGCATTTTAATCAGTAAGTAAGGCATTTGTATTACTCATCTCTCCTGCTAAATAACCACATTTTAACACCTACTTTGGATGTATCCATGTGTGTCTATATGGAGTAATATTTTAAACAAAAGGAACGGCCAATACAAATCTTTCCTCGTTATATTTTTTTCACGTAGTTGGAGCGTCTTTGTAAAAGTGGGATTCTGCTCATAATAATCTATCTGGGACTAAACACCTACAACCACAATACTTTCCCACCCACCTCATGATGTAGCATTAAGAACAGAAGTGGGTGGTTAACACCTCAAGCCTTACTTTCTCAGAGGGAGCCTGGGGTTCAGCGGGGACTTCCACCATGTTACCTTGCGTCTACGACAGAGCCCGCCCAACCCCAACGCACAGTTAGTCAATCAGTCTATCGTGCCCCTTAGGGCATCAACAACAAGCAGTTCAGATCAGCCAGGATGTTAATAAAGCCAGTACAAAGTTGAAGGGGAGTTCCACCAAGCTTAGCTTTTAGCTTGTTGTGCAGGACTAAAAAAAACTCAAACAATAAAAAAAAAAAAAAAAAAGAAAAACTCCTGCATCCTGCTCTTCTTGAACACAAATTTACTCCACCAATTTATTTATTCACAGAACGATGTTTCAGTCTTCAGTCTCCTATATAAGTACAAAAGCGTAAGGCTATAAGCAGTACAAAAACAGTATAAAGTGGGTTGGTGTTGGTTTGAAGACAATGTTTTTGTTCCTCAAACATAAAGCATTCATATCTTCACGTCATAAGTCTAGATATTAAAACTAATGTGAACATTTTTTATTTTGTTTTCAAACATTCACCATCTTAAAATTCATGAAAACAGTGAAAAGAATGAATGTGGAATTAGATATTTTTGCTAATATTTCGAAAATGCCTAAAAAAAAAAAAGGGACAATTTGGTGGAGTTCCCCTTCAAGGTACGAAACAACACAAGGGGTCTTGGGTCTTACCTTCTCTCCTGATGCCTCCGGGCCCAGGGCAACCTGCACCATAATGCTAACTCCGTTCTGTTGATAGAGAAAGAGATGCCAAACATTCATATTATGTTTCTCTTTCGCTTGTAAAACCACCATGCATCACACTAAGACACCAGGGGCCTCATTTATAAACGCTGCCTACGCCACTTTGACATTAATAAAAAAAAATTTAAAAAAACTTGGACGGGGAGGATGTGCGGTCCTCCACGGACACTTTCCTAAGCACATAAACTGTAGAAACTGTTAAATAAATTGAAATGCTACCTCTCACTGATCATATATGAAGAGTTCATTTGCATTAACAGATAAAAGCCATTCTTACAATGAATAAACTAACACCTGTTTGATTGAAACTCCCTGAGTGCACAAATTAAACATAATTTAGGATAATAAATAAAAAACGGAGATATCGGTTATTGCAAAACAACCATTCAAATATGTTCCAAAATCATTAAACAATACATGCATGTAATCTCAAAAACAATAATTGTGAACAGTAGGACAAATTACGTTGAAGCCTGCAAAGGTGCGGCACATTTCCAGTTGATTTGCTATTTATAAAAGGAAACTGGCGTAGCATGTACACACGCACTGTGTTATGAATCTGAATATTTTTGGGGGAAGGAACGTTCTGTGTTTCGTCCGTCTCCTATTCAATGATATTAGGTGTCTCTTGTGTGTACGTTTCCATTGCAAAGCACCACTTTTTCACTTCAATTAAGCTTTTGTGCATGAGTGGAATATGTTAACTTGATGCCAACACACTTGGGGCAACAGAGGGGTCGAACATAAAAGCAGGAAATACTAATAAAAAAATGTGAAATCAGTAGCAGTATGCGGAAAACCCTACCGCTGAGAAATCTGAAAAAATCTGAGAAATCTGAGAACCATCTGAGAAAAACAAATAAATATGCTCATACCTTAGTGAAGAAAGGAGTGATGAAAACGAAGAAGACGTCATACACAAGCAGGAGGCTCAGCAGAATCACGCAGATCTATGCCATAACGGGGAAAAGATTATTCAGATTAATTCCAGAATTGATAAAAATGCTAAAAAAAATAATATTCACACTGTTTTATTAGGATTACATTAACTGCCAGTGATGGTAAATGCACAGATGTCTGTCTTTATGAGGCAAAGACAACACGATCTGGGACATACGAATGGCAGAGGGCAATACATATACAAATATATAGTATAATACGTATACAAATATATAGTTCAATTAATATAACAATGAAAGAACTCAATGGGCCTAACAAAGTACAAAAGAAAAGAGCCCGAGATTAGCAAAGATCTGGTGATGAAAGAAGGGAGTGTGATTCTCAGAGAAGAGGGGCTGTTCAGAGCTACCTTGAAGTTTGACAGTGAAATGGTCTTCATGAAGTTGAGGCAGAAAGCAATGCCCAGGAGGTCCTGCAAGATCCAGATCCATCTACAAGGACACAAAAAGCTATTTAGCATTTTTAACTTTAACAAGAGCAGTCCAACTCTAGTTAAGGATACAGCACAAAAAGGAAACGCATCAAGTTACACGCTATTAGAAAAAAAAAAACTGTGCAAAAGGAAATTCTGCTAAAATCATGACACAAAGCCGAGAGCAACGCAAATGAATGCAACTGCATGTTGTAGCCATATGTGTGATCATTTACCAAGAGACTTTGGCTTCTTCTAATGTTTTTGACTTTCACATTCAAAATAAGATCATAAAAGAAACACAAACAAGTCATGTTTAGGATGTTCTGTGTAAATGAACTGAATTTATATAGCGTTTTTCCAATCTTAGCGATCACTCAAAGCGCTTCACAACACATGTCAGCATTCACCCATTCACACACATTCATACAGAGTCACAGGCTGCTGTACAAGGTGCCATATGCTCATCAGTAGGGATAAACACTCACACACACTCACACACCGGGAGCAATTTGGGGTTCAGTATCTTGTCCAAGGACACGGACATGTTGACCGCAGAGGCCGGGGATCGAACCGCCGATCCTCCTGAGCCAGAGCCGCCCGCCACATATCATCTACTATTCTAGGGCCACTGACCGACCTCTAAATATAACGAGACACTCGCTGCAATTACCCTGCTAACATAATTATCACAATGAACATCACCAACTATGCGAGTGACACTATTATCATTTAGGCTAATTCATAAAATACTTAATGAAACTGAAGTCATCATTCATGTTTAATAGAACATATATTTATATATTTACTCGGTGTCTTAAAATATTTATGAAGTTTACCAGAAAACAGGTTTTCATCAATATCTCAATTCACACAGCATGCTTCTACATTTATTCAATTCATTGCATTCATGCAGTCTCCATGCCACCATTAGGACATAATGTCCTTTACACCATGGTGACGGGGATGAAAAGCCCTACAATCACATAAAAAGATGTGATACTTTAACAAATAATGAAATAATGACTTTGGTGATGCAATGTTAAAAGCACTGCTAGTGCAAAGTGGGTGTTTACCAGATCCTTTTAACCAATAAGCATTTCCTGGTTCACCACAAATACAGTCTCCTGTAGTTGTGTGTCCTCTCACAGTACCTGTCTTCATTCCTGTAGACTCCCCAGACCACAGCGATGCTAATGCACACAGCAGCCAGTACGAGAGACCTCACTGAGAAGTTGTGATTTCGGATAGAGAAGCTAGAAAAAGACACAGACAATCAAACAAACAAAGACTTTCAGCAGTTGAGGCTCGTCTGGCAGGCTGTGATTCAGAGACAGACGTGTTAACACACACAAATCCGTTTCACATTTTCCCACTGTGACCACAATGTCTGTCTATTTTTTATTCTAGTTTTGTTGTATTTGCTATTTTTATATATAGATGCACATAAATATTAAATAGAGGGGGATCAATGAGGAAATTTTTTTTAAATGATTCGACGATCAGTTAACGATAGGTCAGACTTAATCAATCCGATTCGACTATGGAAATTCTTAGTCGGTAACCCTTAGTGTGTATTTGTGTGTGTGTGTGTGTGTGTATATATACACTTTTTTTGAAAGAGTGATGCTCATACCTCCCAGTTCCACAACCAATTATGTCCATCACTGCATCTAAACAGCTGAACAGTGCAGAGGCAGATGCCAGGCAGAAAATGACGATAATTACGTAAACTGGGGGAAAAAGAAACACAGATCATCACCTAAACTCCAGATATTATTACCCCTACACAAAAGCTGTTTTTTCCCCCCCACCACTCACCAAGGACGCTGTAGAAGAAGTACATGAGGACCAGCATCCCACACATCAGAGCAACAAAGAAGACCACTTTGAGAGGAGAGTACAGGAAAAGCTCTCCGCTCTCTGCTTTGCTCTCACCTCCCCCTCCTCCTGTCACACCATTCAACCGGTCTCTGCCACAAACAGAAAAACCTTTGAATTATTTTTTTTGTTTGTTTTCAAAAAAAACCTACTGGTTCCAGACAGCATCCAACTCACCGGATAGGTGGATGCAAACAAATATAAAATCTTTACTTCGGGAACGTATGTATTGACCCCTGCTGTGTAATCTTGTGTTCGTTGTGGAATCACCCGTCTCTCTGCAGGTGTTGGAGTGTTCCTAGGTTACTTAAGCCTGGCTGCAGGGCAGCTCTCGCTCACTGTCTGTCTGCCTCTCTGCAGCTCTCTCTCCCTTTTCCCAAACAGGCGGTTTAGTTTGCTGCTTGAAGTTTCTTACGCCTTGTTTTGCACCTTACAACATCTACACACACACATCCATCACTCATGCACACTTAAACTACTGATTATACTGACATCCACACCCCACAACTTATTAATCCTCAATTGGCACCTTAATTTACTTTATTTAGTGGTTCAATTTGCTTTACTAAAATATAATTTTGTTAAAACTTTATCATGGTGCGTCTGCTGTTTGTTGTGGCTTAAGATCCGGCTCATAACCCTACATGCTAACAATGCAGCAAATATACGTTCCTACAGTATGTGTTCTAGTTTGATTGAATTCAAATGTATAGATACTGGTCTGTATGTGAAGCTGTAATGTCTCACCTCTCACATGCTCCGCTCCAGTAGCCACCCAAGGCGACCGTGACAATGGCAATCAGTAGCATGACCACAATGCTTGCGTCAATCTTTGAGTAAGGTGGAGCATAAAGCCTCGCCTGCATCCCATCACCAAACACCTGAGGACATACACAAAGATTAAACATCTAATGAGAAACTTTGCATCCAGTTTGACCTTCTTCGTTAACTTTATGAAAAGGGGTGGCAACAAGATCAAATTCAGTAGCAGCAGAAAAAGACCGTCTGACCTGCTGTGCTTCAAGGAAGTCCCTGTACCTCATGAGAGCCAGAGGAATATTGACCTTTGCATACTTAGAGTCATTGGCTGTTGGAGTGATCTAAAGAACAGAGAAGTAAGAATATAAATAAAATAAATGCAGTGGATTACAATTACCTTTGTTGAGAAATTGTATGCATGCTATATTGTCAAACAAATGACAAATCAAAGTATGTAGAAGATAACACAGTAAACCAATCATGATGATAGAGCTGCAAAGATTAGTTGATCGACAGAAAAATAATAAAACTTCTTTGATAATCAATTATAATTTTTTGTGCAAAAGTGGCAGAAAATGCTGTTTTCAGCTTCTCAAATATGGATATGTCCTGCTTTTATCTGTTTTATATCATATTACAACTGAATATCTTTGGGTTTTGGACTGACAAAACAAGCCTTGGACTTTGGCTATCTGGGATGGACATTTTTCTGACATTTTATAGACCGAACGATTAATCGATTAAGCTAGAAAATAATCGGCAGATTAATCAATAATAAAAATAATTGCTAGTTGCAGCCCTACATGATGAAAGGAAACAAGAAGATTGTTTTACATAGAAATTCTGGTTATATTTAGATAGAAATCCCCACATATCACTTTCACTTCCTTATATCAGAATGACTTCTGCATGTGCGTCTTACATGTTACATTCGTACATCCTGACATAAGTATTATGATCCTGTACAGACAAAAAAAAAAACAATTGCGTGGGAGTAAGTTGATAGTTAAAAAATCTACTGACAAAATACAGATCAATGAAATTGTAAATGTCCTACCAATACTGTGTTGCTGACAATGAGCAAAGTTGTCACATTGAGTCCCTGAGCAACCAGAGCTTTCTGGTAGACATCACATTCCCCCTGCATCACCACCAACGCTTTGCCCTTTACCAGATCTGGATTGACACCAGTGGTGGTACAAAGATAAGTGGAGGTCATATTCACCAGTGGATACTGCAACTGGAAAAGTGAAGACAAAAAGTGATATGACAATTACAATAGGAGGAAAGTTATTTTCCCCATTTTAACTTTGGGAAACATAGAAGAAGTCACTGGTGTCACAACATACAGTATTACTTTCATCTAAGGTCATTATCATTACTACTGTGCTATAAATACTTCTGGTTACCACATTAATCAGAGTGGTAAACGATCACCAGCCACCAGGTTGTAAATATAGGCTCTAAGATGATAATAAGTGCCGTCTTTTTAAGGTCATCTTAAGTTTGACTTCTCCACTGGCCACTTTGCCTATTTCTGTTCTGATGTCACAAACAATTTTAAAAAATACATGGAAAATAGAACAAATGGCTTAAGAAGTCAATAAAAGTAATATTACGTGTGACATATTACGTACTTTCCTGTCCCAATAACTCACAATAGAATAGTGCTTAAAAAGGTTTGAAGAACTTACAGCATCATCAAGGGTTTGTGACAGGGGCGTCCGGGAATGATTGTGGACAATGCAGTACTCCCTATCTGTACTTCCATCTGAAATGTGCAAGATCGCCTCTTGGCAGTTTATCTGTTGGCCGAAAAATGTCACTATGTTAATACAAAGATAAAAGTGTCTTAACATAAAATATAACAACAATAATTGTCTCCGCCTGTCAACATTCGGTATCACATTTTAGCTCAAGGTGCAACTTTCTGTACCTTAAAAGCTGAAAAACTAAAGAACTGCTCTTTAGCCACTCATGCAAGAATAGAGATTCTTATCTTTTATTCATATGAATCTATTCACAATATCCAAAAATCAATTTTTTTGGACTAAAGAACCTAGATATTTCTGCTGATGGAAAGTAATCCTACAGACCAACTCAAAGTTATGTCTGTGTGATTTGTTGAAAAATTACACAAAATACTAGTCTTACAGTGTCATTTTGTGTACAATCCATTTTTTAATTAGAAAGTTTCTGAGAAATAAAAAAGCAGCAAAAGTGTGACAGGCCGAATTTTTGTTGTACAACTTGAACTTGTTATTCTATGCAAGTCACTGAGAATTGAGAAATACTCTATAACAAATGTTTATTTTTGCATGAACAAATGTTTTTTGCCTTAGGTTTACCTCTGTGTGTTTACAATATTGCCATCTTTTGATGAAACTTGCCATCTATTTCAACCGAACACTATCAATATAATAGCAGTGACACATGCATAGTGTACCATACGTGTAAATGTGATCATAAAGTGCCTTAGTGTTCAATAAACCTGTCCACATTCTTGAACTAAATAGCCTGTGTAAATAACGTTACTTCCTTGTAGGTGACGTCGGTAAAATCTCCCTCCGCCAAACCCAAAGTTATACTTCCGTGTAAATGAGCTAAATTGTATTTTAACTGCCAACATGTAACATTAATGCAGCACATAAACTCTTGTAGTTTTCTAGCTTGAACTACACTCGCTGAGGCTAACTGAGCTAACGCTAGCTAGCGCATCGACAGCAGTCATCAGTCTCGTTGTTACACCGGTCAACACAGGACTCTTGGTAAACATATGAGCACAGTGTGTTGACTACATACTACGAATATAAGTTAGCGTTAAACAGTAACCAGTAGTCACAGCTGCCTTGTTTTTCGACAGTAAGTCACGTTATCAGGCCTGTCAGTAAGTTAGCTGAATCACACCCAGTTTAGTTTATGTATCATTCATTAACTTTACCTTCGATGACAAGAAAATGACCGACAAAACGATGCTTCTGACAGCTCTTTCCATTCTGGTAACATTCGTTTTTTTACGGAGTCTGGCAGCATCCACATTAATTGACTCGCTATATTACTCGTATCTTCATCGTTATTGTTCAGCTTTGCCTGTAACTGCCAGGTACTTCCTGTATTGGCTCGTGACACATGACACATGGCACGCTGACCCACTGGTTTCTGTTTCACCTCACAGCGTCACACGCAGACCATAAATGAATTAAAAATAATAAAGAAGTAAAAGTAGCAACACCTCGGTGAAAACACTCTACTGCAATGCATTACAAGTGTTTTCAGCAAAATGTACTTAAAGTATCAAAAGTAAAATGTTCCATGTCAGTTTTTTACTATTATATGTGATGTTTTCAGATTAATGGGACTGCTGCATTTATGTGTGTGTTGCATTTTTATTGCTGTTTAAGGTCGTGCTGATTCTAACTCCTTTATTTGGCAGTGGTGAATAGTAACTAAGTATATTTACTCAAGTATGTTAGGCTACTTAAGGACAATTTTGTGGTACTTGTACTTTCATTCTGTCACAACCTCACCAGAAGACAATAATAATATTAATGTATTAACTCATCTAAGGTGTGTCATTTTGAATGTGTAAATAAGTAGAGTGTAAACATGATAGCAAATTTGAACAACCCAAATCCTCTTATGAATGACATCACTCATCTAAAAAGCATGAATAAAGTGTGCCTTACTAGAGAGTGGTAGTGTGTGAACCACCAGCAATAGATTTGTAAAAGGTATTTATGACAGGGACACATCCCCCGTGTTCATCCTCTACAGATCGCCACACTCCGCCATTAAAATTTATTTATTTATTTTTCAATCAAGGGTGACCTGTGGTGAGCTGTAGAGGCTAAACACGGGGGTCGTAAATGGTAAATGGACTGCATTTTATATAGCGCTTTTCCAATATTTGCAATCACATATCAGCATTCACACACATTCATACAGAGTCAGAGGCTACCATGCAAGGTGCCACATGCTCATCAGAGTGACTATTCACACACAGTTGGCCATTGGGAGTATCTTGGGAGCCCAAGGACACTTCTGTCCACATGCTGACAGCAGAGGCCAGGGATCGAACCACCAACCCTCCGACTGGTGGACAGCCATGCAGTTGTCTTGTTATAAGGTCATTATAAAGTAAATTATTGCAGCATCTCACTTTTGAACTGAAGCCCTGCAGTTTCCATTTCCCCTGGATCAAGCTAGATGCCACTTCCTGGGAAGACCAATCAGAGAGGACAGCTCGGTAAGCAGCAGCACACCTAGATGCTCAGTGTATTTAAAGTTGCAAACACAAAACTACGAAATGAAAAGATGACGACATGAAAGAAGAGAAATGTATAAATGCACGTGTGTTGACATACTAATCACGTGATGTATTTGCCTTGCAACAGCATCGTCCATATAGGATGTGGCTAAAGTCAAGGTAAAATAGATGGAAATCAAATGATGACGTTTGAATTCTGCTTTAAAAGGGTAAACTTGACAGTCACAATACAACAGCTTGAAATAGATTTTTAGTTAATAGTTATTTTTACTGTTAATAAACAACAAAATGATAAGTAATACTGTTTACTAATTATTAGTAATGCTGTAATGTATGTTATTTTATCATAAGTTTGTGTGATATGATGTAATTAGTTTATATTGTATCACATGCAGCTGAGAAGAGAAGATAACAATTACATGCTGTTTACATAGGTAAACTATTTATTAACAGTTTATTGTTGCACATGTTATGACATTTTATATATTATATTAAGTATTTGTTAATGATTACGAAATGATTTGTAAACCGTTAAGAAATCATTTATAAACATTATGATTGCGGATGGTTTACAAATTAATTGTTAACCATTGACAAAGTATGAACTATCTATCTCAATAATGTTTATAGTAATTATTAACTTTTTTACAAAAATTATATTCAGTTGCAACTTTCTAATGTCCATCCTAAAGAAATGTTATAGTTGATTTACAAACAAAGTGTTACAAATATCTAAAAGCTGCCTTGCATTGTCTTGAACAAGTAATGGAAAGTATGTTGTTTTTCAAAACCTTGGAATATTTTACAAAATCCACAGCTCGAACATGTTTTTACTTTAACAACAAACATAACTTTTAAGAGAAAAAGGAACAGAGCGCTAAGCTAACTAATGTTCTAAGCTAAATAGCATGTTGCCAGAACTGGAATTCACTGGATATCATTGACATCATTTCTCTGCGGGTACACATCTTGTAAATTTCCCCGCTGTGGGACGAATAAAGGTTTTCTGATTCTGATCATTTTGCTCTTATAATAAAAATGCTAATGTCACTAAAATACTTCCTGTCTGTATTTCGAGGGAAAAGATTAACATTTCAATATCTGAGTTATTTTTGTTTGGGCCACAGAGGCATAGCATGGAGTTGTGATTTTATTATATTAATGACTTTGTGATATATTCAGGAGGGGGAAGCGGGGAACCATCCAAGCTGTTTACAGCAGGGA